>OY855910.1:24713358-24928358 GCA_963693305.1 Meandrina meandrites
ATCCAAATTAGCTGGCATTTGCACTTGCTCTGACCGTTCCTGTCGCTGAATGCTCTGGGTTGGGGGTGGTAGTTCACATTCCCTTTCAATTACAGATAAGTTGATATTATTTTCTTGTCGAGGTGCTACTGGTTGCTCACTCACTTTTGCAATTGGCAATCTCAGCATAGATTCAGAGGAAGCTGGCTCTGGGCTGGTATCTAGTTTGGGAGACTTCAATTCCAATTTCACATCTGTCTGCTCTACAATATTTTCTCCATGGCCCATTAGCTCCAAAGCTGGTGGTTTCTTTTCCCCTTTTACAATTGAACTGGTTTCCTTAACCCCGCCGGCCCCAATTTCTTGATCAAGCACACTTAAGCTTACATAGGCTCTCTCGGCTTCCATTTCGGCCTCCATTAATTCTCTTGCATAATTTAGTTCAGTTAATTTGCGCTCAAGTTCTTGTTTTCTTTTCAAATGCTCCACCTTAAGTTTAGCTAAAGCCATCTGCTCTCTTCGAGACCCAATGCTACCACTACTACTAACATGACTAGATTTCAGTGCAGTACTCACGGTTTCGGCACTCTTCCTTCCAGGTTCGATCTCGAGTTGCCTCACAGACCTTAGGCTAAATGTGGACTCTGAACCAGACAAGCGGCGAAGTCGTTTTTCGGCGCCATCTAATTCCATTTTCTTCGTTAATTCCTCGTCGTACATAACTTGAGCCTTGCGTTTTTCAGGTTCTGACTCCACTATTTCCATAAAACACTCGTGAGCATTCACAGATTTCCTCCATATATCGTCATAAGATGCAAGTTTTGCCGCCAAATCCGCCGACGGCAAATTCGTTTCATCTTCGGTTAATAAAGGCCAAATTTCACCTCTCAGCTTCTTCAATGCTCCAATTAATCCAGCCTTTGATCGCTTTAACTGCTCGGCCTTCTCAGCACGATCCTCTTCTTCATTTCTCCTTCTTGAATACATCTTCAATCGAGCTCCTTTTCCCGCCTCGGGAGTTGAATGGGTAGACATGTTTACACAAATATTTCGGTCGACGAAACGAAGCGCTAAGTTCGAAAACTGTCAGTACCGTAGTACCTGTCTTTATTTTCTCTCAAGCAAACGTCGAAAACTCACAACTCACAATGGGCTCAAGCTCAAAAGGCACATATCGACCGCACGGCATCGGACGATGAACAAAGTCACAACAACTTGAATAAAACTCTTCGCTTCCATCAAAAGCATACGTGAGAATGTATACGTGTGAGTGAGGTTTTCTGAAAATTACAAAAAAGGTATTAAGTTCCAAATGTTTCTTTGAATAGCAAAGGCGAAATGTTAACTTACCGAACTGTTTGCTTCGAGCTAAACGAACGGCACACACTAACAACTTCTTGAAAACACTCGCCTACTTGAACACATGGCGACTTAAGTCACGTGAGCGACAAAAAATCTCCTAAGGGGAGTCGGGAGTGACAATATGCAATGCAAGGTCAAACGCTGTCTTGAAATTGCTTACACTTTTTGTTTTAAAGAATGGAAAGATTTCTGTTTACTAAATCTTATAGTACGCATCAAATATGACTTGTCTCTTTCATTTATACGTTACATTACTCCTATCTAAATGTCCAGGAGTATTTTGCTTTGAGTTCTACGCGACGATTTCTTGTTGAGTTGACTTGATTTCTTTTCCCAGTCCTATTCGGTCGATCACAACAGACAACAGATCCCATCCACTTGCACGACGACATTAAGCGATGATGTCATCATCATCACTTAAAAATGTGAAAACCACATTGGAAACAGAATCAAAAAAAAAAACCACTTGTTTAGTATTTATATTTTTGCCGGACATTGGAAGCCAAATGTAAAAAACTGAGGAAAAATTCCAAACCCCAAAAGACATCAAGACTGAAAAACCACATTTTGTTGTTGTTGTTGTTTTTTGTTGTTGTTTGTTTTTTAGTGGGGGAATGCAAAAACTGAAAACCCCACAAAACAAAATTTATTAATTATGCTAAAGGTCATATTGTGTGGTTCCAGAAAATATCCATACCCCCACCACGGAGGGAATTGGAAATTCCGGAGAGGAGGGGGTTGTTAGTGAATTTACGTTTCCAGATGGTCAAGTTCAGTGTCAAGTTCGATGCCATGCAAATTTGTTTCAAAATCGTTTCTTACCTACTCTGAAAATCTTTTACATAGAACAAATAGCAGCCTAGGTTTTCGATACATGACCATATTACATTTTAAACAGGTTTTCTTCCTCCTGATAGCACAGTGAAAGCTAACAAGTTCGAAGAAATCCTCCATGTTGTTCCACAAATGTGACCGCCATTACTTGTACCAGTCCAAGTAAAATTCTCACGTGGCTTGACCGAAATGCACTGGTGACTAGAGTTCTTTGTTTCTTGCGTTCGATCGACAGAAAGTCGTCCTTGTTTGCAAACATTTGTCTGTTTATTGATGATGAAAATAGTGTAACAATTTCAGAAACCTGAGAATATCTTGTTCTTGTTATTTCTGGCAATTTGTTTGCAATTTTCCGGGTCAATTTGGCTTTCTCAGCGAGCGTGTTTGCGATTTTGTGATCATGTTAGAACTCATGTTTACGGGGAATGTTGTCAACAGTTTTCAATCCATGTTCTAATACATTTAGCGGTTTTCTTTCGGATTGGAATGAAAGGGGATGGATGGTGATACATCAAGGTAATCTTAGAAGTAACTACCAGATATTTTTTCTGCTTACTTTTGAAGAAATAATTGACGTATTTTTGTCTTCAACAGTATGTATCGTTAAGATGGTTCAATCGATCTTTTGAACACTATAGTGATGTTTACAATGGAAGGCGGCCTAATGTTTAGAACATTTGCACAATTTCTTTTTAAATCGCTTTTTCCAGAGGGGCAGGAGGGTATGAAAGAAACTTTTGGAAATTCCGGAGGGGAGGGGGGTTTATTTTTCTTCACAAAAATGGAAATTCCGGCGAGGTGGGGGGTCTTAGCTGGAATTCCCTCCGTGGTGGGGGTATGGATATTTTCTGGAACTACACATTTTATAACTAGGTTTTAAAGGCATTATTCTAGAATATATTATTTAGGTGTCGCTAATGATAAAGTTATCATCATCATCATTATTACCAAACAAAAAATCCCAACAGCCAACTCTTCACCTATTGACCAGTGCTAAAAGTAGAATCCTGATTTCTTGAACCTCCATGGGAAGCAAAAATTGGTTCGAGAAATTGGGGGTAAAATTTCAGAGAACTACTATCAAAGGGAAATGAAGGGCATTCAGCATTCTACTGTAGCACAACATAATAATTAGTATTGGTGGTTTTTATCATGGATGGAAATCTCTTACCATTATATCAATCAAGGCAATTGCAACTTCTGCATCACCAGAGATCATAATTTGCAGATGATCTAAATAAAGAAGACTTGAAAATTAATGATGATTTGGTTCTAAATCAAACTTACTTACTTTACTTTACAGACATATAATTCAAATTTTATTTTCTCTGTTTTTGGGCATGGTAATATGTGATAATGAGTTTAAAACAAAGGAAAATAAAATTTGAACCAAGGATACATTTGAAGCACAACATATCCAGACAAAAAAAATATCTTGATTCCTTTAATTTTCATGGAATTTATAGCCTCCTTGCAGACGGACATTTTCATACGCAGGCTAGGAATTATTTAGGAATTTGATACTTGCAAATTTTGTTTTTGTTGATATTAGAAACTGAAAGAAAAACATCCCCCTATCCAAAGAAAATAACTTAAACTAAAAATAATAATCATTATTGGCTGTCATCACATTACTGTTGTCTTATCAGGCAAGTGAGCCAAAAAAGAGATTACATCTACCTTGGCACCTTGGATTAATTTCCACACGTGAACATGAACTACGAACTTTTATTGCTGAGCAAAAATGAAAACAAATACAGTAAAAACCCGCATATAAGAACATGTGGATTAAGAACACCCAGGCTGAAATTTGGTAAAAAAGGAGCACATATATAAGAACACATTCAGCCTGAAAAATAAAAAATTGTTCTTATATATAAAACCTCTTCCCTTTTACATAAGGAACATGCAGTGTCTGTAACCTCACTATGGCATAAATTATTGTAAGGAAATAATTGAGAATTAATTCATTGAAGTATTGTGTTGCCCACTCGTGTCCCTTACAGTTAAAAATAAGGAACACTTTCAGCCTGATTTTGCATTAAATACCCGACATATAAGAACCCAATAAGCCTGAATCCCAAAAATGGGTGTTCTTATATGCAGGTTTTTACTGTATAGCCTAATGTATGTGACCATAAAGGGCAGTAGGTATTATGTTATTATCATCATCATCAACATCATCATCGTCATCATCATTGCAACACTGTGCTACAATAGTGCAAGGGAATTCTGCTATACCATAGACCTTTTATATGTATATTGATGATATAACAATTGGATTCATATTAATTATATTTTTGATTTCTTTCCTTTTCAGTATGTCCAACAATGGCCCAGTTGAATGAAACATCAGGTGTTATCACCAGTCCTTTCTTCCCCAGAAGGTATCCAAACAACCAAGACTGCAACTGGCAAATCACAGCCAACAAGGGAAACCGTGTGAAGCTAGTAATTGACAAAAGCATGGACATCTTCGAGTGTTTTTTATGTAGCAGCTGTGATTCTCTGAAAATCCAAAATGCCTACAAAGATAATGGAGCTGCAAGTGGGACAATATGTGGTAAACCAAATCCAAAAAAGGATTTGATATATTACTCAGTTCTTGAGAGCTTGAAGCTGCAGTTTATCTCTGATGCTGCAAATGAGATGCAGAGTGTGGGATTTAAGGCAACTTACACTTTATTGAACGTCACACCTCCTGGTAAGTGTCAACCACTGATTTATAATTGATAATATCATTTTATGCAATCCAGATTGTTCAGATCTAGGGCCAGATTCGTGAAATCTTACGGTTACCAAAAACGTGTCTGTAGATGACTGATTTTATAAGGTGGGGGAGTCAACAAATGTTTCTGATAATCTCCCAAGACCCTCATAATCACTGGAAGTTATAACTAAACCTGTGAACCGCTTTCCTGTGAAAACGTTTTGGTTGGAGTGGTGCCCTCCCCATCATTCAACTCCAATCAACATTAAATAGCAAGAGGGAGAAGAAATTCAAATGTTTGGTTCATTAATAAGACAGATTTGGTATCTTTAAAGTGTAATTTTTACATGAAGTGTTCTCTTATCTCAACAACATGTACTTTTGCCCAAGTTTGAAGCAAATGATCTTAATTCACTAGTTACTAAAAAAATCTCCTTGTGGAATTCAGTCCACTAAGCAATCCAACTCTGTAGTTGATTTGAACAGATGTAAATACATTAATCCTGAAGTAATTCTTGTCTTGCGTGTGTATTAATTCTGTACATTGTGTTAACTTTCCAGTTTGTCCTACTAAAGCAGTTCCTCTCTCTGGTAATGGGAAATTGAGCAGCCCAAACTACCCTGGCAATTATCTTCCATCCAAGTTTTGCACCTGGAGAATTACCGTACCAGCTGGCAAGCGTGTCAAGTTTGCATTCACTGATTTCGCCCTGGGTTCATGTTCTCTTCCTTGCAGTTCAGATCATTGTACTTATGTAGAGGTTTATGATGGTGCTTCGACAAGCTCTCCTTTGCTGGGGCGTTTCTGTCACAACTCTGCGCAGGAAGCTAAGGTTTCAAGTGGTAACCAGATGTTTGTGAAGTTCCATGCAGGCTTTAAACTTGGTTCGGGCTTCGAAGCACAATATTCCGAGACTACCGATACCCCTTCTCCAATGGTGACCAGACCACCTACGACACCTACGACACCAACAACAACAACAGCTAAGCCACCAACAAGTAATTATCTTTTACTTTTTGTTTATTTAATGTTTGTGGTTCACACAACACACTACGTCTGTCTTAGCGTAAGTCAAGCCAAGTCATCCTAAGTCCGCTTAAGCGTTCAGACATATATTTGAAGACAAATTCTTTCCGTGCAAAACTGTCATCATTAGCGATAAAAATTATCGCTAATGATGACATATTGTATCGTCTTAAATTTCGTGAGGTAGTCACGATCCATTTTAGCGACGAAATTGAGATCAAAATGAGACCGAGAAGCCGTAAAATCGCTGTAATTGCGACTTGTGTCTGTTTATTAAATTTACAACGGTTGATCAGCCAAATAACCTTACGAAATCTTATGTTCCTTCGTGAAAGACTGATGGAAGATTTTCTCCAAGAGAGTGAAAGCTTGGTTTTTCTAACCGCCGTACGTACGCCACGCAACTTACGTCGGAAAAGGTGGAAAGTCCGTAGCGTAATTGCCTTCAAACGTTTCGTCCTCTCAGCGATACATGTTCTGTGATTATTGTTCGTGGCAGAGAAGAAGCCGTGTCGTGATTTTTTTGGTTTTCGTGCCTAACGCGGGAATCTCTATCTGATAAAACTCCGCGCTCCGCAAAGTGATAGTAACAAACCTTATTACAGGAAATTTGGAAAATTCGCGTTAATTTAAGTCGCGTTAATTTTTGTGAGCGTTAATTAGCCATGTTCTAAACGAGCAGGGGACTGGGTACGAACATATTTTCTCTTTGGTACAAACATTCAATATCGATTGAATTGAAAAATGGGGCACGTCATCTGAAAGAGCATCCAAAAATTTGTAAATTCACCAAATTTGACGGTTATTGGTTTAAACCCAAAGGCATGGTACACTTAGTATGGATTGGAGGGACAGGCGTCCTCCAATCCATACTAAGCTCTCTTATTTTAAAAGTGTACCATGCCTTTGCGTTTAAACCAATAACCATCCAATTTGGTGAATTTACTAATTTTTGGATGCTCTTTCAGATGACGTTCCCCATTTTCAATTCAATTGATATTGAATATTTGCACCAAGAAAAAATATGCTCGTACCCAGTCCCCTGCTCGTTTAGAACATGGC
This sequence comes from Meandrina meandrites, assembly GCA_963693305.1. Classification (NCBI taxonomy): domain Eukaryota; kingdom Metazoa; phylum Cnidaria; class Anthozoa; order Scleractinia; family Meandrinidae; genus Meandrina; species Meandrina meandrites. Next base: position 24,720,333 of record OY855910.1, read on the forward strand.
CAATTTCCGCGCCCTTAATTTAGTGGCGCGTTAATTTCTGCGCCATTAATTAAGTGGAGCGTTAATTTGGATTTGTTTAGCATTGTTTTATCAGGGTGGAGATCCACCGGTATCGTTGGCGCTGAAAAGAACGCTCGAAGTAGCAAGATTCGTTTGGGTTTTGGATTTTGTTACCTTGTTAACAGTATGTTACAATAAATCTCTGCCTGTTGTCTCTACAAGTTCCGTTTCTTTGTGTGGTCGCGTTAATTTCCTTCATTTTGAAATTTTAGCACCTCTTTCGCGTTAATTTCCTTTATTGGAAAGTAATTTTTCCTTCACTTCGCGTTAATTTAAGTCGCATTAATTTCCAATACCTTAATTAACACGAGCGTTAATTTCCTATAATAAGGTAATACATTTATTGATTTCATCAATTTTACCATTTTATACTTGTTATTATTCATAGTTAGATATTTTTAAATTATTGTAATTTATATTTTAATTGTTAAGCCTGAGGGGGCCACAGACTTATCAGTCTACGACTGTTAAGTGTTTTTCCCTCATAAAATAAAGTTATTAACTTTACTTTCCTTTACACAGTACTTCTATTTGATAGTTGCACATTACATGTATTTTGTTGGGACTAAAAAAGACGGGGAGAGCCTCTTATCTTGTGGCTTATAGATGGAATACAATGGATCCTCATTTCTTGAACCTCCCGTTAACTTTTCTTTGGGTCTGGTTCACTCAGTTTATTTATCCGTTTATGTAGAACAGGGTGTCCAGTTCCTATTTTCTCCTATCTGTTCCTATTTTTTGAGGATATTCCTATTTTCTCCTATTTTTTTTAAAGAAACCTCCTATTTTTCCTATTTTTTAGCTGGTAAAGCCAAAATGCGTTACAAAATTAAAGATGGAATCATACTTTTATATGCTTTAGAAAGATTTAATGCAAAGCTGGCAGCAGAATGACTTGTGCTCTAAATTAACAAAAATATATCAGGTCCAACCATTGCTTGTTGGGCTTCTGCATAAAATGGGTTTGACATTCCTGCGTGACTCATTAGCACATGCTTGAGCCCTTTTCATAGTTTGGCTCTTAGTATATCTTTGAATGATCTCCCTCTTTTGTACAAAATGAAGGGCGGATCATGGTTGGTATTGTGACAAAAGGCAAGATTTGTTTGTTTTCCTTTTGTTTTGGTTGGGGGCTAGCTTCCTGTCTTCAAAATTCACTTCAGAGATAGTCCATTCTCTAGCAAATGTGATTTCTAGTTTTCAATTTTCTCTTTAAATATTTCTTTGCAAGAGTTCGTTCCGAGAGCCTCTCCTTTAAAGCAGCCTTTTTTACCTCCCAGTGGGTGAGACAAACTAAAATTTGTATATTGGAACATCTGAGACAGTGAGTAGGCTTATAGATTTTGGTATCCACAAATGTAATTTCTGTGATGGCAGTTTCAGCTGTAAATTTGATCTTGGGGTGGTGATTGTTTACTTGTTCAATTAACTGCATTATGTCTTCTCTGATTATATTATGAAGATGTTAGCAAAGGCGACTGCCATTTTTGTGCCCATGGCTGTACCATGTGTTTGTAGGTAGTTTTTTTCCGGCAAACTGGAATAATTTTTCTTGTTGAATAAGTCTTAGCACTTGCATACATCCCAGCCCTCCTATATTTCCTATATTTCCTATTTATTTTATAGGATCCTATAAAACTCCTATAATTGGCCAAAAACTCCTATATTTCCTATAAATACAATGTACTGCTGAAGTGATAAATACAAAAACAATTAAAGCAAGGAGTTCCAACACTTCAGACTGAGTTTGTATTGAGTGTACAGGCTTTATTATGTTGTCACTTGTGGTTTGATGTTATTCCTGGATAGTTGAATCAGACTGGGGGCAGTTTTTTAAACTAAGACCGTTTCAACCTATTTTCATGGTTGCTGATGACTAATAATCAGATGTAAGTACTACTACCATCGTCTTGGCATTTGAGCCTCAGCATTTTATGTTGTCTCACATTTAGAGGTTGAGTCTAAAATGTCACTTGAGACATTTCCTTGCAAAAAGCAATCAGACACAAGCACACTGATTTGGTGTTCTCTTCTCAACTTTTGTTTGAGGTTGCTGGCAGAATTTGGCCTTCCGGTTTTAAGATGTTTTAACGTTTTAGAGACTCCTCAAGTTCAGAAGCTGGCTTAATAAAGTTTATGACTTTTGAAGCCATCTTAATGTTGTTGTTAAAAATGTTATTTCTGCCAGATTTTGTTAGTCATTCCAAATAATTATGTTGGCCAAGTCATGCTAAGTTATCTTAAGTGCTTGAGTTTTTTGGAGGCTGTAAGTGATTATTTGACTGTTGACAATGGCTGTTAAGGGGGGTGACTCTTAACTACCAATTTGTTTCTATGGCAGGTTTCTAATTGTCATATTTTGGAAACCAGACCTCATACAGATAAACTTTTTGCATGAGTTTGTGCTACTGAACATTCCTCCAAGAGTTTCAAGTCACGGCCATATTTAACACATCACGTGACCAGAACAGAATAAACCCTAAAACTCATACGACGGATAGATTTTGAAATTAAAATGAGCGTCAATAGATCAAGAACGTCCACATGCGTAATGTGGCGTATCGTTTTTGTGAAATTTGCATAATTATAAGAGTTATGGCGTAATAAACACTCATATTTACGGACTTTCAACAGTAGCGTTTCCTTTTTTCGAGTAAATGGTAAAAGCATACGTCAGATTCTAAAGACGGCGACGTTATCTCTGATTCGTAAAATAAATCGGAACTTTACCTTGTTTCCTTGGAGTTTTAGGGATTTTAAATATTAACGCGCGATTTGGGACTGGCACTAGTTTCACACGCGCAAACGACATATTTTTCAAAGCAGGTGTACCCCGAAATAAAATTCACCATTTAGCGTTGCATAAAGCTTCGAAATCGCTTGCTTCAGAATACAGTCTTCTGCCATTCCTTAGCAACTACTCTGGATCTGTAGTTGAGTCTCCCCCCTTAACAATTGTATATCGTAATTGATTAGTGCAGTCTTAGAAATGGTGTGAAACACTCATTAAATTGTTTTTCAACTAGCATAACATCTCTGTGAGGTCTGAAAATCCTCCTATAAAACTCCTATATTTTGTCCAAAAATCCTATAGAGCTCCTATATTTTTGCTCCTGTGCTCCTATTTTTCCTATATATTTTTTGGGAAAATGGCTGGGATGTATGCACTTGTTAAAGTAGTCTTGAAGCAATAGGAGGTTCATTCATGTGCGTATGCTTTGCATACTGTTTGAATTCCCTCTTGTGAAATATTTGTATAGAGGCTCGTTACGTCCATTGAAACAAGTATTGCGGCTGTTGAGACTTTTGTTTTCTCTATGCAATTAATGAAGTCAGTGGTATCTTTGAGATATGACTTCTGTTGTTGTGCTTTAGGCTGAAGTAGTTTATCAACAAATGATGATGGTTTCTCCGTCGGGCCATCACACCCTGATGTTATTGGTCTGGGGTCGGTTTGTGTATTTTGGTGAGGCTGTAATTGTGTATTTTGGAATGCGAGGCATGTTTCGTGTTGGAAGGCTACCTTTGTCCATCAAAGTACTATTGATTCTCTTATTTTTTAGACAAAGTTTCCTATTTTTTCCTATCTTGCAATCCTAAAATTCCTATTTTCCTATTTTTTTGAGCAACTATGTCACTGGACACCCTGGTAGAACTCTATTATAATCCACAGAATACTTACTTGGTCTCTTTGATTCTTTGCAGCAACTGGAGCCATAGTGACCGCCACTGCGTTGTCTGTTTCCCTGCCCATCTTAGCCGCCTCCATCTTTTGGCCCTGAAGAAGTCTTAATTCACAAGTGTAACAAGCAACTGTGTTGGAACTCTCATAAAAGTACTTTTAAAAATGCCATCATATGTTAATCCCCTTAGCAAATTTGCTACATGAGGTGACAAAGAATAACAGTCCATAACCAAACCTTACGAGTAACCTCTGTTTCAACATATAGCCCCAAACATTACATTAACATCAATAATTCCACTATAGTTTTTTCACGTGAGTTTTTTATATTTACATTTTAACTGTAGTTTTTAAAATGTAGGGTAGTTCAATTTAGATTAGTTAGAGGAAATAGTTCACGATAGTAACGGTGGCCACGTGCCTGAGTTGTTTGCTTCTTCTTGGATTAGAACAAGGGGTGTAATTTCTAACGATAGTCTGTTATAAAGCTTAAATTAAAGGTATCACTCTGGCCAACCACAGTTAACGAAGACAACACAGCGAACCAATCAGAACTCGTAGCAGAAACATGCAACCGATTCCAAGCGCGGGAAAACATGCAGCCCGTGAATAGCGCGGGCAAACATGCAGTCCGCGACAAGCGCGGGAAAACGGTTAGTTTTGTTTCGCTTCTGGTTGGTTCAAACAGCCTTAGTTCACAGTTCAAATAGCTCCCTTTTTTTAACTTATATTAATTATTGTAATAGCTGTAATTATGTTTTAGTTTTTTTAGGTAGGTGTCCACAATTAGTAGAGGGGACTTTTCCCCTCAGCTAGACATTTTTTTGACACGGAAATAAAGTTATTATTATTATTATTATTATTATTATTATTACAAGTGAAACCGGTAAAAACAATATATAATTATATATCCCACAGAAAACAGGTGAATGTGAAAAGGTTAACAAAATAGATTAAGGTGAACCAATCTGCAGCTTACTTTTATAAGCAAATATACCTACATTGTGCAGTTCCAGAAAATATCCATACCCACACCAAGGAGATGGTCATTGGAAATTCCGAAGGGGGAGGGGGGGGGGGGGGGTAAGGGGGTGAGCTCAATAACCCAAGTTTTTAAAAGAAAATATGAAGCTATACTGGAAATTCCAGGGGTAGGAAGGTCCAAAGCAAAGAACCATCCTTGGGGGAGGTATGAATATTATTTGGAACCACACATTTTAATTAGACTGCCATTAAACTATTGAAGACACTTTAGCCTGTGCTGCCAAAAAACTTGTCGTCTTTACTTAACCTGGAGTAAACTTTATGGTCTGTGATAATAATTATGTAAATTGTCTGTAATTTCATTATTTTTATTGGAACAAAATATTTTTGTCACAAGCCCCAGAATGGTTTTAAAACTTGCATGTAATAAAGTGCCAGTATTCACATGTAGCCTAATTGGGTTCTGGGATGCCCATATTACATAATTACTTACTTATCCTCATCGGGCCCATGAGAACTCTTGAGGCTGGGTTCATATTACATAAATAGCTATGAAGGTCACTAAAGTATGTTCAGGTTTAAACTGGCAACATGTGGGAATCAATTGTGACAATTTTATTTTATTTTGCAAAATGTGTATTTTTGAGTTCATTTTCTAGTTGACTTAAGAGGAATGTCATTGCAAAGTCTTCGAGTCACCTTTAAATAGAAACAAAACAAACAAAAACTATTTATTTTGGTGAAATTGCTATCTTTCCAACATGCAAACTGTATGTTAAAATTAAATGGCCTTTTTAGTATGTGAAACAAAAAACTGACTGCTTTCATGTTGGGCTATTGGATCCAATAATTTTTTACACTTGCTAGATACAAAAATGATATTTATGGATTTTTTACTTTGTTGTTGTTTCCGGAGAAACATCAGTCTTTGGATAAGCATATAATGGTTTCACCTTGCCCAGTCTACCTGAGTCAGGCAAGGAAGAAATCAATTTTCTTTGCACCCTTACTTTCAATAATCATTGCAGAAAAATGTCAGATTATTAAATGTTTTGGATCCTAAAGCTGAATTTTTGTAATCTGTTCATCTCAAAACATTATATTACAGAAATCTTTGTTTGGTTTTCTCGTAGAGCAAGTTGTCAACAAAAACTAATATGGAGTTTATTTAAATCAAATTTACAGCTACTACATGGCTAATTTCCAAAAAGAAAACTTGGGTCTTGACAAAGTGCAAGCCAACAAGTCATGAGAGGCATTCCAGTTAATCTGAATAGCACACTGGTTAGCCTTAATAGCACTCTGGTTAGCCTAAACAGTACTCCAGTAAGCCTGAGTATAATTAGCTTATGTGGCTTGAGGTTAGGCTATATATTTATTGGGTTAGGAATTTCTGGCTTGTGTGGCACTTATGTGTCATGAAACATGCGAGCCATTCCAGTTAACCTACATAAGATTCCAGTTAGCCTAAATAGCACTCCAGTTAGCCTTGAAAACACTTTGCCTGTTGCAGTACAAACAGACATTATAACAGTTAAGAGATCAACAACTCCCAGAACTTGTTACAATCCACTCGGTCAATATTCTGAGAAACATTTCTTCACGTCTAAATAATGAAAGGATGCGATTCTTATTAATTTGAAGTAGCTTAAAATTCAGATGACAAGCATAAATACAAATCACATGCCATGACGAAATGACTGACACTCAAAATCTTTTTTTTCCTTCGAGCTTAGCTTTAATTCCAGTTTGAACGATTTTATCGTTAGCACTTTTATATATGCTCACACATGATAAACGTCGAATACATAAGCTTAAACCAGTGTTCAAAATAAAATCGTTGTACAATGAGAAACGCTTACCTCAGGTCCCTGTAAGTTTCTGTAAGAAATGTTTGCGAAACGTTTCCCTCGCCGTGTCTCCTCATTACATATTCTTCGTTATCGGGAATACGAATAGAAGAAGAATACCCCGTGTTTGGAAACTCGTTGTGATCGCGTCAAGAAGGAAAAACATCGGCAAAACTACCCTATATAACCAGAAACCCATAAGGGTTGAAACGTGTAACTACCTATGATTCGCATTGTACAAAGCGTTTGAACATTCGCTTCCATTAAGTACCATATTTGGAAAACCACGAGAAAAAAATCAACCAATCAAAATTGCAATATTTGGATTAAATACACAGCGCGCGCTAGCTCGCGCTAAATGGCGTAATCTTGTTTTTAAACAACTTTGGTTCAATAGAGTTAAATTTGGTTAAATTCCCCTGTTTCATCGTCATTTTATGGTCCGGAGAACTTCACTTGGATACTCTTGATGAATTTCTTTAGTTTCTGTGAGTAATTCACGGCGTTTAGGTCGGAATTCAAGTGACTTACCGCAAAAGCGAAAATTTTCTTGCGTGTGTCGTTCCGTGTGTAAATCATTCGCGTACAAGCTCCTTGTGTTTCCAAATATGGTACTTGGCAAACTGAATGTTCGAACGCTGTGAACGCGCGTTATACGTTTCAACTCCTTATGAGTTTCTGATATAACTCAAACTATATAACTCGTCGCCATTTTGAACATTTTCTTGTCGTGAGCCCGCAATACGGACCACCGGGAATCCCCTAGCAGCGGACAGAGCTGAATAACGCAAAGCGCATGCGTGCAACGTCACGATTCTGGAATGTAGACAAAGGCATTTTTGCCGCCGCCATTTTCGTCTCAGTATTAAAACGGAGGAGGCAGTATTGCAAGCGAAATTCATCTCCTGGATTGTTTGGCCCGGAAGGAACAAGATGAAATTACCGTTGCAGATCTGAAGCAGTATTCTGTGGTGAAAATCACTCTGATGACTCGTTATTTAGACGATTAATCCCAGGGATACGAGTCGGCCATTCTCCGATTCTCTGGTTTAAAGCATGTTCACTTGACAACATGATGATTTGACTGTTTCCAGTTCGATTTTCCTTGCTTGTTTTAGATGAATGTGACCAAGGTTTTTCCTTGAGGTATAGAAAATTAAGGATTTGACCGTTAAACATGTAGTCTGCACAATGTCCATATAATCATGTGGATTTTGAAGGGTTGCGTTGGTCGTTTATTTATATTTTTAAGATTCCAGATTTGAGTGATTGATTAATTAACTGCCTTTTGAGAAGCAATACTAATCAGTGTATTTAAATTGTCCCCCAAAGTTAATATAGAAATCATCAATGATTGCAATTAATGGTTTTTCACAGTGAGGGTTACGGTGAACTCTGTCATACTATGAATGAAATATAAATATTTCACAAATGCTGTTTTAAACCGATTAGAGGTGATCACAGTTTTTTAACTTTAGAGTTTACTTTGAAAAAAACAGCAGTGAAATAATGTTGTTTGCTGTCTGATACCATTCAGATCCATCTGTATTACAGTTGCACTTTATTATTCTTGTGGCTTCATTCTGCCTCAGATTGGTAGCAACAAATATTTCTGAAATCATCATCTAGTGCTGATGGTTTAATGACTTCCTTAAAACAAGGTTACACACATCCTAGGCAAAATAAAAATTCTTGAAGGACAGGGGATTTTATTTTGAGCCAGGGAAAACTGACATATTTTTAAAGAAAAGTCAAAAAATTGAAAATTATAATTACACCTACCTGATTTAATGCCATTGATGGTAAGAAGAAACATTTCAGGTCAATGTGATCTTAGCAAAGTAGAGGCTGGAGGCTGGTACTATATCCTACATTTTGTATTAATTTGGTCAGGGAAATTTTATTTTCAATAGAAAAAAAAGTCAACTAATGCCTGTGGCAACCATGTTAAAATGTTTATTAAACTTGAGTTGATAAAAACATGATGGCAAGTTTTTTTAATTGATAAACTATGGAGAATCTACATTCTTAAACCAAGCTAGCATGCATGAGTTTAATGTCTTATATTGTCAAGAGAGTCTTTGTACAAAAATGCATATAGTCAAGCCTTGTAACATCAAAATATTACAAGTCTGGCTGTAGTACAAGTGCAGTTTGTTTATGCAACTGTTGTGGTTATTAAAGGAAGGAGCCCAAAAGTGTGACTACTTTTATTCATTCACATTCTTTCATGTAGATTTATCCAATTAAAAGTGAACTGGTAGCTGTCCATGGTTTCTGATTGTATAATGACTGCTTAAAAGAATGTGAATTAATTACAGAATTAAGTCATACTTTTGTTCTTTGTTTAAGTTTTTTATTCTTTTTGTAAAATGACTTGACTGTTTTACCTGTTGAGTAGGAAAAAGAGTACTAAAAAACAACATAAAACACAAGAGTCGGGTTTTTCAAAAGCCAATAGACCTTTTTCGCTTGGGCGGTTTCTTTTCCCATTACAGACCACGTGATATTCTCTAGAGCATTTTTATTTTATCCACATAAAATGTATTCATTCATATACACGCGACTATTTGAAAGCAAGAATTCTCAAGAGTATCATCGCATGATCTGTAATGGGGCAACAAAACGCCCAAGCGAAAAAGGTCTATTGCTGATCCAGGAATTCAATGAAGGTTTTACTAGTCTGCATAGCAAATGTCCCTACACTTTGGGCATGTGGAAATTGAGGGGTGTTTTTGCCCATGCCCCAATTTTTGTACAGCCAATACATGGAAAACTCTTCATTCATATGGAAATGCCTGAAACACAGGCTTTAAGGGCTTTAAGAGGCTTTAAGAGTAGAACAGAAGTTACTAGTGTGACAAAAAATTATAGGTATAAGCTAAATATTAAGGAACACTGACAGACTTGCAGTAATTGACATGCTTTGCTAGTTTGTATGGTTCCATGAAGCAAAATGAAACTTTACTAGGAATGAGGAGCATTAATTTTGTATAAATATGTAAATATAAATCATGAAAATACAAATTTTGCTACAACTCTTATAATAACCAAAATGACCATAGTTGACAAAAAATGAAGGCAAAATGATTTCCCAGAGAGTGATGAAATTCAATTTTGCCCACCAATTCGGAACATTGACTCAAATTGAATTAAAGTAGTCATCCCTGAGGAAAACAACATCTGCCTAAAGCAGCAATAAATTTGCAGCTTCAAAAACAATATCTTTATACATGCTTTATAATCATTCCATGTTATCAAACAAAGTAAGTACACATATGAAAGTTTTATGTTTTTATGTAAGTTTAAAATTGAAATACATAATACTACATACATGAAATATGTGGAGCAATAATAGTGGCTTGAATAGAAAAAGGAAAAATATTCTTGGAACTACTATAAAACATATTTAATACAAAACAAATTTGTGATATGAAGGCCTCGATATTAGTGCAAACGTTTACAGTTTAAGGCTTGCAATAAAACAAAGAAAACAATAGGCCATTTCCGAGTTGCCGCTTGCCTGAATTTCAAAACGAGTCTACGTGCGAAACCATTGAAATGAAAATGACTTTGATTTGCATGAAAATGGACGTGAAGGTGAAACTCATTTTCATATGAATGGTTTCGCACGTAGACTCGTTTTGAAACAGAGGCAAAGGGTAACTCGGAAATGGCCTAATGACTGGCCATGGGTAGAAAGTCATGATCACGTTTCGGCACATTCATGACAATGTGCCTATACTTCTGATATTAACATTAGATAAACTGAAGATTCTTTTTTAAAAAAATACTTTTGACAATGCACTTCCGTTGCACGACGAGTCTGTTAATCACAATGTTGAAGAAAAAAGTTGAAACAATCTGTGCGATCAGAAAAAAAAGGATTTAGATAAACATAAATGATTCATTTTTTTGGTGTGAACTTTAACCTTAAATGTGGTGATGCCAGTCACTCTACCTTAAAAATAAAGAAAATGGGCCGTTTCGGGTGTTCATGAAGACAAATCCATACAACAAAATTGAACCCGTTTACCAACGCCCAGCAGAAGGATCGGTAGGTTAGAAACTGGCGTTTGGACAACCAAGTTAAGGTACAACTACACTTTTGATATTAGCTGCAGATAATTTAGAGATTTCTTTAAAGTGAGCAAAATAATTACGATCTACTTGTGCATGAAGGATGAAGATGGTTCGATCGACGACGACATAAGTTCTGTTTCGTTTGTGCGTACTTCTAATGTTCATAGCAAAAAGTAGAAGAAAAATTGTGAAAGTAGAAACGAGAGTTAAAGAAATCATGACAAAATCTACCTTTGGTTTAAATGGCAACCTTAAATATCCAGAAACCACCTTAAAAATCCGCAAAATGTGTGGGTATTTCGCAAATCCTTTGGAAAATGATATGAAGTTTAGTCCCCAGACCTCTTCCGACTTTGCACATGCGCAGACGTTATTCAGCTCTGTCCTAGCAGCGGAGAGGGGGAGGGGCTGCTGCTAAACTTCTCCCCAGGCTCCACTCCTTGCGTCTGAAAGAAATAAAATCCATCCTGGCAAAAACCAATTAAAATGAGAAGAAACTGACAACGCCATCATAAAGAGCATACACTCCTGCCTTTGGCAAAATTTTCTTTTGTCTCTACCGCAAATGGTCGCTGAGCAGGAAGCCAACAAACTTTTCAATTGTACTTTTCACTGCCGTGCATTTTCAGGAAAAAGTAATCATGGCCATTTTTTAAAGCACTATTTAAAAAACTACAACTTCGCTTAAAAATATCCTAAGAGAAAGATTCTAGTAAAGATTTCAAGCGAATTTGAAATTGTGGCCCTTTCTGGTCACGTGACCGATGACGTCACCCTATGTCTCATATGAGCAATAGTTTATGGTAAGAGTTATTTGTATACGACATAGTAGTACTGCAGGCTTCAAACTGACCAAGTTATTTGGCATTTACGATTTTTCAGTTGAAAAGGATTCTGGGAAGGTTCTTATTATAATTATATATTGTTTTTATAATTATTATGTTGGAGCTGATTGGTAATAGTTCTGTGAAGGAAATGTTAAGCCAGTTACAAAGAACTTTTCCATTCAGTAAAAAAGGCGAATTGACATACAAAGGCTGCATTTTTATAAGGTTGCTTCATAATTCGCTCATGTAAACTGAAGTAAAATTGGAATCAAACAACATTCGAAAGATTATGTCGAATCATGATCAGTCAAATCACTGTATGTAATTTGTCAAACACGAGAGGGAGTGTTGCATCGCATTTCTAAACACAAAAAAGAGTTGAAAATACGACACACAGCGGAGTATTTTTGACGAACGTCCAGGTGTTTGGACATATGATGAACCACTCTCTTAGGTGTCGAAACAATATCGAAATCGAAACTAAAAAAAAAGTGGAGAGATCAAATCGCAAAAATCTATGCTAATTAAGATCAGATTTCCAAATCACCGTCATGGTTATGGTCTACTTTGTTTTAACTTGATGAATTATTAATGAGTTTGAAAATTATCCAAATTGTTCAATGTAGTACACAATGGATGTCGCTCCATCACTCATCCTAGTGCATAATTTCACGGTTGTCCTTCATGATCCTTCTTGATCATTCTATTCGTACAGTAAGTTTTAAGTACACTACTATTTTGAAACTTTCTTCGATTCGAAGGTACTTTCACGTGTCTTAGTATATCCTAACTTCTTTTAGGTCGCTCGCGGGTCGGGCTGATATCATTTAATCTTCACTGTGAAACTAGAGTACAACTGAGTAGAGTACAACAGTTGTAAGAGCAGAATTAAGAAGACGCTGTGCTGTTCGGGACATCTTTTACCTTGTTGCTAGTAAAGTCTGTTTGGCTGCTTGTTTTGAGTTTCACCAAAAATTACCTTTGCCTTTGGAAAATAGTCGCATTTTGTTGAAAAAGAATACATAGGAAAACGTCTTATGTACAACTGAAACAAATCGAGCTCGATCGCCATAAAATTTACAATTTTATATTAGTATAGGATTCTTCTGTCAGATTATGAAATTTCTAAGATTATTTTTTTTACGTTTTCCTGTTCAAATATGCCATTCCGCAAAAGGGGATCTGACAGCCCGATTAATACTCGCCGGCCACCTTAAGTCTCTCGAGTTTGTCTCCGTTGTCAGTAACGAGGTTTTTTTAGTCTTCAGTTTCGAGATCAAAACATCACCTCTCCTTACTGGGTATCTCAGATCATCTTTAAGGTAATTTCGAGAATTTGATAGCACATCAAGATAATATCCCCTAATTGATGATTTTCTTAATTCTCATAACCTGATTGTTTGACAACGATGACATAAGGAGAAATTATATTTTAATCATTCTAGATAAATTTGAAGGACGAACAGTGAGCCGTCAGAGTGTATACCCATGGCTTGTTTTTGTAGTGTAATGTGTTTAGTAGCAAAGCATTTCATATTTGCGAGGGCCAATTTATACGATACGATTTTGTCGTATACGTGGCTGTCGCATGTGATATATTACGACAGGAATTTCGTCCCATTTGCACGCGCACGACTTTTTTACGACACCTGTAAACACGCTGTAGGTTTCATAAAGCCAAACATGTTTGGTGGAAAGCATGTCGTATGTATCTGTAATAATTAAACATGTTTAATTTATAGCTCGAGGAATAAGTGATAAAGATGAAATGTTTCACGAGCGTGTGACAAGAAAGTCTGAGTCCCCGACGGGAACTCAGGTTTTGGCTTCGCTCACCAAGAGTCTCTCTTAGCTCTGTGGTTCGAGCGCCCAAACGGTATTCTGGGACGCCTTGGGTTCGATTCCCGTCGGCTTTCTGTAATAACTATTGCATTAAACACTGTAGATGAGCTCATCTGTAGGGATCATCTCTGTAGGGACTGCATGCTGGGGTTTGTGTATATACATCAACATGTATCTAATAAACAGGATAAGGATCGTACTGGTAAAATATCGGCCTGAGGTCTGGACATTGCGCTCGGTCCGTCTAGAAAACACCGAGGTCCGATATTCGTCTCGTACGAGCAAGCGTGATTAATAAGAAATTTATAAAATGAAAACTTTACCCAAAATATTGGACCGGCGGTGAAGCATTCCGATTGGTCGGTTATTGGCCAATCGTATTTACTGTGATGAAATAGCTCTAAACTGTTCACCTGTTGTACAGTGTGTTTTCTTAATTAGATGTAGCTCACATAACCATTTGATATAGTCTCGGTGTAGAATATTTAATCACTAGTCGCCTTGCTCTTATTTTTCTCATTTGTTTCCAAAGAAGTTCTAATGTAATTTTCTACATTTTGCTCCGTTGTTAATTTTGTCAAGTAAATAAACAATAAAACAACAAGAGGGGACACCTTTCCCGTCTTCCCACTACATGCTAGTACATTTGAGACTTTTCGATCGAAATGTTCGAAGCCCGAGAATTATAAAGATTCCCGTTAGTAGAAGAAAATTATGGCGCCTTTTTTATATGTGAACATTATATGTTCTGGGCGAAAATAGGTTCATCGTATGTCTGAAACTTTCACCTCTCATTTCCTAAAAACTAAAAGTTGTCTGTTTTCCAGGTTTTTGCTAAGGTTCAATTAAGTTTTCAATCGACATTTCGACCACTTTCACTGGTCTTCGTCAGGCTTGATATTTTACACTTTACGTCAAGCCTGAACAAGACAAGTGAAACTGCTCGAAACGCCGATTTAACAAATATAACCTCGGAAAAATTTCGAAAAACAGACAAATTTGAATTTGTCCTTAATAAATTTAAATTACTAACAATTTAAATCTAAGGGAAATATCAAATCAACTACACCATCCGCACGTATCTCGCAATTGTACCACAGCAATAAAGGAATCCAATCATGACATTTATTTCAAAGTTGCCTGAATGGATTCATGAACGTAAAGAGGGCTCACCATGCCCGTTTTGAAAAGCGGCAATGGCCTGCTGCCTTTGGTCTTAAGAGAACTGAGTTTACTTTTCCATTCTGCTTAGTGGAGCATCTCTGTCAGTTGCAGCAGAAACATTGCTTTAGAAGTTTAAGGGATTATTTTCACAAAAGCGGCTTTTTTGCGCAGTAGGTGCGCGCAGTGCTGAACAAGGGAATGTGTCATATTTGAATGTTGTTTTCAACGTTATTGTTATGCAAATATAACAATTAAGCCCGGAAAGGAATACTCTACGATATTTCTATATTGACCGTTGGCGAGAAGGAAAAATTGATACTGAAAACGTGCAGGAAAATCCATTAACACAATTCGTAAACAGTGCGCAATATCAGCTAAGCGCAACAACAAACGATAGCAAAAATGTTCATAGCAAGCTAAAAGATAACAAGCACGTTTAAAATGTTTCTTACCTTATATCTGTTTTGAAGCGAGAGCAGTGCAACAAACAAATATCACACGCTAGCTCCCAGTTCCTTCTTCCCTATTTGGACAATTGCCATCATCTTATGTGCCACTACTTTATTTATCAGGAAGCAGACAATTAATTTTCATAACGCAATTTGTTTTGACGAAACGAGCATGCGAAAGACTTAATTTTATGTTTGGTCTTGGAAGCAGTGTCATTACCACCAAGCTCCAGTCCTAATTTTACATAAAGTAGGAGTTTATGAATTGCATTGGGACAATGGAAGGCAAGTTTTTTCTCACTTTTCTGTGGCGGATTTTCTTTCCCCAAGGACAAAAAGGTCAATGTTTCTCTGGTAGAAATAGTTAACAACATTGTATTCAGAATTTTTAAAATTTAATTGACTTAGCAGGTCGTCTTAACAAAATTATTTCATCGATTCACTTGAACGGAACGAATTCATTTAGGAGTATGATACCATATATGTTTGCCAACGTCTAGGCAAAAATTGCAGCCAAAACGTAATCAAACAGTTTCTGCATTTTTCTGTTGCATTAATGCTCCACCTAATGGCAAAAAGCCACTATCGCTACAAAATAGCTTACTCGGCGTGGTATTTAGAAAACATTCCCTTTTACTAATGTCATATTAGACTAGGAATTCGGGCGTAAAACGAGCGTGTCAACAAGTTGCAAAGACAACCTCTTTTTCCATGAGTGGTGTTGCACTGTGCAATAACATACGATGATTCCAAATTTTTGCCCCGTAAATAAGTTTTCTCAGTTTTATCCCTGTTTTACGTTCACCTTATTAGTTTGATGCTAGTAATAATTCATTTATACCCTTAAGAGGCGTTGAAATTATTAACTGAAACACAATTCCTCGTTTGGCGAGTAAAAGGAGGAAAGCATCGCTAACAACTTCCCGGTTTATATCTGTTGCTTTGCTACCATGACGTGTTTTTTTCAATACTGTACATTCATTATTAAACGTATTTACGCACTTTTTCAATGCCTAGTGAATTAAGATGTCGTATTTACCTACTTAAGATTTCGCTGGCGTCACGTTGTTTTTTAACCCTGACCCTATTAAAGGATGGAGAAAACGAAAATTGATACCCTTTTGAAGGCCCTAACCCGAAACGTAACACCCTATTCAAGGGGAGGAGAAGCATTGCGTGATGACCCATAAACTGCTAACCGCGCACGGCAAAACACAAATCTTTATAAATTCGGTTTACTACTACTTGAACGGATAGTTAAGTTTTAACAGACAATTTTTTCGTTTAGCTGGGCGTTTATTTTAGCTGATAGAATTTAGGCACCCTATCTAAGGGTCACACCGGAAACACAATACCAAAAGGAACAAAAATGATATCCTATTTAAGGACCGAGAACCTTAAAAACAATACCCTATCTCGCGGCACATACCTATATAGCCCATATAAGGGAGTATCCCCAGGGGGTAGTTCAAACAGTATGACGCATATCAGCTTCCTGTGTAAGGTTTAATGCTTATTGGTAATCGACTGGACTTTTAAAAGCTTCCATGACACATTAAACATATCACATATCTTTATCGTCGGCCATTTTTAAGTGCAGAACGCGGATATGGTCAATGTCTGAGTTATTCCTAAGCTCGGCATCCTCGGAGACCCAAATAAAAATTTCAGAAAATTGAGACCTAGAAGCTTACATCACTCACTCATTTCATTTCTTTTTTATACATTTTTTTTATTTTCGGATATTTCGGCCAACTGGAATATTCCCGTGTTGCAAAGAAATGCACGCATTGCGGGCCAGACGAGTATGCCTAACCGCCCCCAATGCATTGCACAGGTAAACAAGACACAATTTATATTTACGATACCTCTGATCGGTCCAAACAAAAATGACCGGGGGATGTCGAGATATCTTTCTTTCTGACATCCGAAATGACTTCTGACTTTTTCCGGCTATCTTATGTTGTTTCACTAAAATAAAATACGGCCGATACAATAACCACCGTGTAAGAACACACGAAAGTGACTCTGAAGTTACTGTTCGCCGATTGGGCAAAATAATACCAAGGATTTTTTTGCTCAGTCAGGAGCCAGCATTCATAGAGTCGCTTGGAAATAGTCTGGAGAGATTCGTTTCCCAGGGGCTCTTAAACTTTTATAGAAAACTTTCGCTGCTACGATTTCCGCCCGGTTTACTTCGTTTTGCCCCAACTAACTGCCCCTGGGTCTCCAAGCTCGGCAGAACGCTAGTTTTTCTCGCCAATTGTGCCTTTTCTTTAACTGCTTTCCATTTTAATCAAGTAAGTAGTTTCTCGTTACATTTCAAATGATAGTTTTGGATTCTTTTTGGTAAAAAATGTATGTTTTGGCATTTTGTCACTGTCATGATATAAATAATCGTTTTTGTACTTGCAGTTGCTTTTCTGGTCCTCCATGTGTCATCTAATCGTAAGTACTGTTTTTACCATGTACCAAGTAATAATGAATGCCAATGTTAAAACATTGGCTTATGTTTTTTATTTCATTTGAAGGACATACATATGCCAAATCAAAGCCCTGCTCGCTTATAAATTTAGATGTCAGATCTCGACAACATCTCGGCAAATATAAACAAAAAATACGTCAAAGACCACCCTCAATTTTTGTTGTAGTAGCAGTAAATTGCCTTATTTGCATGACCACAACATTTTACAGTATTACAAAAGCATTATTTAAACTAAAAGTAACAAAACGACCCTATTTTATCATATTACAAATTAAGTTACATCACTTTCACTTGATAATAACAATGCATCACGTATATTCATACATGAAGAAATAAACCTTATCACCAGCCTATTTACATGATATTCATTAGGGTTCATAAGAAGTTTGATGCTTTCTGAGATCGATTTCCTTTCAAAGTCAGGCATTATTTCATTGATTCGATTTAAGAATGTCCGCCTTTGTAAAGCGTACTTGCTACAATGTAATAAGAAATGTTTTTTATTTTCTACTTGATTTGACTTGCACTATGGACATAATCTGTTGTAGATAATGCTGAAAGATTAAAACCACAAAACAGCGTAAACGTATCAAGTCATCATCAAACTAAGACTGGTTTGATTGGGAATGTATAATAAAAAGACATGACTTGAGGAAATTGGCAAACCAAAAACACAGAGACCCCCTGAACCCATCCATCATTCATTACGTAAAAATTACCACATCATTCTGATGCAATACAACAGTTTACTTAAATCTAACAAGAACGACTATTGCAGTAGCAAGCTACAAAGCTTGTAGGAAGCTCTTAAAAATTCAGATGCGCCAAATTTTTGGGAAATACCTAAAATCAATAGATGACACTGTTAAAGTAGAGGATACTCCTTTAGTGTCGGAAGAAAATTGGCTGCTACATTATGAATCTCTTCACTCTTATGATCTGCTTAATCCCACTCATGCCAGCAGAAATCTGTAGTGAACTTAAAGAAGAAAAGGATAGAAGAAAACAATTTCGTCCGTTAGATTACTTGATTACCGAAAATGAAATACGAAAAGCTGCCAAAAAGTTGAAGAACAACAAATCATAACACCAATTTATAAATCGGGTGGACGAAGCGATCCGTCAAATTACCGTGCTATCTGCGTTTTAGGTTATCTGGGAAAAACGTTTTGTTCTATTTTAAATCAAAGGCTTCTCTCTACCTACGATTCAGTCTGGCACAGTGGGCGTTGAAATAAGCTATTGAAAATTAATTTAGGAGGCTCATTTTACAATTTAATTAAAAGCCTTTATTCCAGGTCTTGTTCTTCAATAAAAATTCATCAGTATCAAACACGACCTTTCAATATGCGAGAGGTGTACCACGAGGTCAAGTAGTCATGTGCGCCCACTTAGAGCCATTTTGACAGGTACTCGTCAAATGACATCATCAATCAAAATCATTGACAGGTACTCTTCTGCTTAGTGGTAATAGAGCATTGAAAGCGGTATTCGCGGCATACTCTTGTGTTTTACCCATATGGAGGAACCGTTTGACTTCTTTCATATTCATGTGGGATTCTTCAAGATCTTTCTCCACTTTTTCACATATCGGATCCCATGGATCATAGTCTGGTTCTTCGTCGCCCACTTCTCCTTCCTCTTCGGAGCTGCTGCTATCCTCCTGTTCCTTTTCAGGCTCCTCCTCTACATTTCTTTCATTGCTTACACCTTTCTCTCAGGAGTTAAAGATATCTGGGGAGTGATCATCCATGGTCTTTCTTCTTCTTTTCCTTAACCTTCAACCCCGGCAGCCTATTTGAAATTAGCCGAGCCGATTAAAACGTTTATATAGATCAAAGTTTTCGATACCAGCGTGGGAATCCTTTGTGAGTCAATAGGTGACTAAACACGCGTTTCCTGTCATCACTGGTGGGGTGTAAATCCAAGACCATGTACCCGAACGGTCGTCGCGTCACTTTCTGATACACTTTTCTCGTGCCTGTGGTGGTTGAGGACAACCTCCTCTTCCTCCTCCTCCTCCCCCACCACCTCCTCCTCCTCCTCCTCCTCCTCCTCCTCCTCCTCCTCCTCCACAACCACACGCACCACCCACCAAGAACCACCAAGAACCCGTCAAAACCCACCAAGACCCACCACGAACCCACCAAGACCCACTTAGAACCACCAAGACCCACCATAAACCACCAAGACCTACCAAGAACCAGCAAGACCCACCAAGACTCATGAAGACCCACCAAGGACCACCAAGACTCCTCAAGGAACCACCAAGGACAACCAAGGACTACCAAAAACCGCCAGCCAAGTATAAAAATAATGCTTCATCTGATTTGATTTGATTGGAGTCAATGCTAATATCATACCCTTTGGGGTCGTTGTTGTCAAAGACTATTTTTTCTTGCAGGCAGTAGAAGCCGAAGACGATTCAAGGATGTCCCAAAGTATACATTCCCTACTGAAACGTCAAATGGGAACCCAAAAGGAATAGAAATGGGACAAGCATTTTGGTTCAAGATCCCCTCAAGTATTTTGGTCGTGGATCCCTCTGACTGCGGCAAGACTTGTTTGACTGAGTCTTTACTATTGCATCACTCGCAGACGAGTTGTTCGAAAATCCACCCGAGACCATTAATTACTGTTACGGTGCGTGGCAAGATGGTTTCGTTGACATGCAAGGGGCTGGCGTGCAATTTCATAAAGGGCTTCCCGACACAGACCATGTCAAGTCGTGGTTTCCTTATAGAGGGATTTTAGTCCTAGACGATCTCATGGCAGAGGGAAGTGATGATAAAGAGCTACTGGATCTGTTCACCAAACATTCTCATCACCAGAACATCACAGTCTTGTACCTGTGCCAAGATATGTTCCCAGCAGGGAAATATGCCAAGAGTATTTCCAGGAACGCCCACTACACCATAGCCTTCAAGATTCCCCCATGATCATTTACTGCTTCAAGCCTTTCCCGTCTACTAGCAGAAAGTGACACAACGACCGTTCGGGTACATGGTCTTGGATTTACACCACGCCAGTGATGACAGGAAACGCGTGTTCAGTCCCCTATTGACGCACAAAGTACGCTGGGTGAAGGTTAAGGAGGAGAAGAAGAAAGACCATGGATGATCACTCCCCACATATCTTTGACTCCGAACAGAGGAGAGAGCCTGAAGAGGAACAGGAGGATAGCAGCAGCCCCAAAGGGGAAGGAGAAGTGGGCGACGAAGAACCAGACTATGATCCATGGGATCTGATACGAGAAAAGTGGAGAAAGATCTTGAAGAATCCCACATGAATATGAAAGAAGTCAAACGGTTCCTCCATATGAGTAAAACACAAGAGTATGCCGCAAATACCGCTTTCAATGCTGTATTACCACTAAGCAGAAGAAGGCTTAGGAGGACTTACTTACAGAGTGTGGAACCACAGCATCAAACGTGACCCACTACACCGTAAAGTCCTGAAAAGACTTGAATGCTTTATAGGCAAAGATGACATGGACTTTAAGGAAGCGGCTGAGTCAGCAGTGGACAAACGGAAATTCCTGGTAAACAGAGTCATCCCGACAAGCCTGATAATGACGACGAAGAAGAAGACAAAACAGAGGAACTTGAAGCCGCAGTGTGATACAATTTTAGAATGTCACCACATTCTGTTGGTTACCAGCAGATGGGCCCTGGGCCCAAGGGTCTGAGAAAGTGCAAGTGGACGCGAGTACAGTTCCCAGCGATCATGTGATTGTCGACGTAATTATAATTCTGTAAATAAGTGAAATGAAATTAAAAATTCACTGTGAATTGATACAAAACTGTTTTTGCGTGATTCTTGAGCGTTCGTGACATTTTCTCATGAAATTGCTTGACCACGCGCCCGCTTCAGTGACGATATATATCTACATTATGTTAATGTAGGGGGATACCAATCTTTTCTGCTAGGAGAATGAAACCTGTAAAAGACAGTCTGTCAGTGATCAAACAGAGTGAATTCAAAGAGGGTAGCGGTACTCCCTTTTTCTTTGCACTACGTGCCATCAGAGGGAAGATACCCCCATTCACCAGCAGAGGGGGATACCCCCCATACACCAGCAGAGGGAGGATACAGGCCGTTCTGAAAACCACTTTATGTGAGATCGCCCCCTGTTTAAATATTATTATTATTATTATTATTACCCGCTCTGAGGGCGGGCCTCTGATTGATGACGTCATTTGACGATTACCTGTTAAAATGGCTCTAGGTGGGCGAACATCACTACTGTTGTATTTTAAGTTCATTACTTTTCAATCTTCATATTAAAGGTTACCGTTCTCATTTGAAAATATTCTGTCTGATCCTTTTGTTCTACCAAAAGGTACAAAATTAAACACTCTTCTATATGCTGACGATTTAATTATTTTATCACGTTCCAAAACAGGGCCTGCACTGTGTTAATGCACTAGCCTCATACTGCAACACGTTGATGTTGAAAATAAATCCCAAAAAACCGAGATAGCAGTTTTTCAAAAACGTGCAAAAAACTGTTCTGAAAAAACACTTTCTATAAAATCAAGCAATTGATGTCGTACAAGATTATACTTATTTAGAACAAAAATATCTTCTTCAGGAAATGTTAAAATCGCACTTGATCACCTAACAGAGAAAGGACTTCATGCCCTTCTCAGTCGGCGACGACACACAAATTTTAGTAAATTAAAACCGTTTCTTGCCTGTAAGATTTTTGATACAATGATATCTCTAATTTTGCTCTATAATAGTGAAAATTGGGGTGGTTATGTTAAATATGAGTTTAAGGCCTGGGATGGTTCACAAATTGGAAAAACACATCTACAGTTTTGTAAGCGTTTTCTTGAAGTAAGAAATAAGGCTTGTAATGTTGCATGTAGAGCTGAACTTGGCCGACTTCCTCTAATTATTGCCATTAATCAAAGTAACCTCAACTACTTGTTATTCCTCCAAAACAAGCAAGTGGATTGTTTTGTTAGATAATTTTTCACTTTAATCTTATGAAAATATCCGAATATTTTAATTTTGGAAGTTTAAGTCCTGATTTATCAGGTTGATTTCCTTTCCAGCATGTGGAGATGCCCTTAATGGATCTAGTGGATTCTTAACCAGTGAAAATTTTCCTGGTAATTTCTTAAGCAACAAATATTGTGCCTGGAATATCACAGTTCCGCCTGGGCTCATCATCAAACTTACCTTCCTTAACTTCACACTGGAACCAAATCAGGCAACCGACTGTAGAAATACTCTTGGTGGTGCTAAGGTGTTCATCTCAAACATTGCTTCAGATGATAAAGCTCAAGAATTCAAGCTCTGTGGTCAAAAAATTCCTGCTCCAGTCTACTCTATCGGGAATTTCATCAAAGTGAGACTGGTTTCTGGAAACAATGTGTTCTCAGGATTCAATGCATCTTATGAGGCGATCTTTACTGATGACTGTAAGTAAATACACCTTATTCGATGGTTAAACATATAACACGCTCAGATATTTCGCGAGTTGCGTAGTATTTTGCGAGCCCCGGTAGGGGTGAGGAAAAATACGAGCAATGAGCAAAATGTTCGTACGTATTATATGCAGCAACGGTAGACATTAAGAATCCTCACAGGTAAAACAGCTTGAAGCCAAAGGGAAGCGAAGCGAAGCAATGCCTTCAACTGCCAGTCCGATCCTGTTCCAATTCATGCTATAGTTTCTTAGATCAGAAACTAACATTGAACTGACATAGATGTTTTGAGCATCCAAAATCCTTCTTCTCGAGGTAGGAATTTCAGCTCAGACGTCACTATGTTATTCTATTCAGTCTATTCAAAATAGCGAAATTAAAAGCCTGCGAAAAAAAACTTTTCGCAACCATTACCCACATCTAATATCCCAGTTACATAATTCTTCAATCGGTTTTTAACGTCAGTTTACAACATAGTCTTTCTACCGAAGATCCATTTGAAAAATGAAAGATGTCCTTCAGCCGTACGCTGTCATGTACCATTGTATACCGCTGCTTTGTCGCATAGGAACATGTCAAATTGCTTTCATTTTCGTTTTGTTATATGGCTTTATTGAGGGTCGTACAGGGGTATTCTCGTGACGCGTGATTAGCTGATTTTATTTTCCGTGAAACGTGAATTTAACAAATTTATTCTTCGTGACCTGTGACCAGAAGGTTTTGCGTGACACGTGAAGAGCTTGAATTAATAACCGATATTCGTGATTTCACCACTTAATTGACTTCATTTTGCGTGATTTTGAGACACGAGACCTAAAATGTGATCTCCGTATAATTATCGTAACGTCAAGCACTCTTTGTAGAGTAAGAACAGAATGATAGAGTATGTTTCTTTCTTATTTTCGTAATTTCTTAATCAATTTTGATTTCTTCTATCACTATTTGTAGCGTAAGAACAGGATAAAAGAGTACTTATTTTCGTGATTCGGGAAAATGAAATTTCAAAATCCGTGATCCGTGATTCGTTATTTTTTTCGTCCGTGAATCGTGCCAGAGACCCCCCCTGTACGACCCTCTTTATTCAGAGTGAGTGTCACTGGAAACTATCAGTTGTGCCAATTCTGAGATTAACTGTTTGTTAATGCAAGTCAGTATTTTGAAAATTTTCGCGAAAAGTTAACCTTTTGACGTATTTTTTGGCCGAATCGAAAAAAATTTTGTCCCGCGAAATATGCCCGTTCCATTTTCGCGAAATTAAGTTCCCGGGAAAATAAGCAAGAATAAGGTAGATGCTAGTTAGCTTATATTTTCCATGATCTTTTTTCTTTCTGGTCCGGCCCGATCCGATCACTATTAATTTTTGACAAGGAACACATTCCAGACATTTAAAGGCGTACAATTCATAGCTTTTTCGACATTTACACCCAATTTACAGTGCCAGCTAAATTCATTAGATGCGAATACAAGTTAAAACACGCCTTTTAGCATGTTGATATAACAACGAAAAAAATGAAAAATACTTTGAGGAAAATGCTCCCCCGTCTCTGCTCCCCCCCTACCCCCCTCATGGGGTAGAGTTACGGCGAGCAGAGTCTCTGCAGAGTCCCACCCTCACCGGTCCACCCGCACGAGGGAGCTCCGACACCCTGATTCTGCTAATAACTTTATATAAGAGTTGTTCAACTCTTTCCCTCCCGTAGCCTCGTTTTGGTGCTAAGCTTGTTTTCGTCCTATTATGTCATAAAATTACTGTTTTGGTTTATAATTCTTACAGACGCATTGAATTCGAGGATTTCTGGATATATTTTAGCTCGATGTCCGTTACATCTTGGATTTCTTGAAAAGCTCGTTCTTAATAACAGCGGACGTGATTTTCCCAATTCAGAACGCGAAAATAAAACACGACTTTTTCTGGTTGATTTAGGCTACAGTAAGAAAACATCATAAGATTGATATGTTTCCTCTTTTCAGTGTGTCCTGGAAACATCACCCTTACTGAGTCATCAGGTGTTATTACCAGCCCTTTTTACCCCAGAATGTATCCAGATAACCAGAACTGCAGCTGGCAAATCACAGCACGCCAGGGATACCGTGTTAAGCTAGAAATTGCAATCACCCTCAATATCCAACAGTGCGGATCACAGCAGTACGAGTGCTCGTGCGATTATCTGCAAGTTCAAAATGGCTTCTTTGCTGATCCGAATGGAAATGAAAAAATATGTGGTTTCACTTGGTCAGACTAAAATATATTACTCAACTCTTGAGAGCTTGAAGGTACTGTTTGTCTCTGATGACAGCGGCTCCAAGCAGTATGATGGATTTAAAGCAACTTACACTCAACTGAATTACTCTCCGCCAAGTAAGTAGAAACTAAATAAGAGAATCTTTTCTTATTTCATAATAGTGATCTTTGTCAAACAAGTGTAAGAGATAATAACACCCAGTTATTTTCGTTGTTGACTGTTGACATAGGGCGACTTAGGGAGATACCTCGTCCCGTACCCGCCTCGAGATTTTTTCATTTCCAATACAATTCGAAATACCGCCAATCATTTTAGTCAGAGTATATTGACATTTCAACCAGCCTCACGGATCATTTTCAGAACAAGGCTTATTCAAAATCAGTGGAGCCAAAATCTCTCGCAGCAAACAGTTGTTGTTGTTGTTGTTTTGCCACATTAGTATCATCTCCACGAATGCATGTCATCACTTGGTTTGAACGTGTTTCTAACTCCTGAGCATGTTTCGTACCCCTGTTTCTTACCCCAAGGTAATCGCTTAGGTAGAAAGCACATAAAATCGCAAAGGCAAAATAAATACACTAACCAAAATACATTACCTATTTTCAAGAAAGAAAGGGGGTGCTTCTGTTAACAAAACGTATTTCCAGGCCGACCGCTTTTTCAAAAGTCCTTTCATGCCGACGTTAAAAGAAACGGAGTTCCGCCTTTTTCAATTATAATAAGAATTGATTTAGTGAAATTGACATATTGCCAAGGCCTGCTGGGCGCCTCCTTCGCTTTCCCCTTATCAGTTATCTTGGAAGTTTGTATCCATATCTCCAAGCGGGGCTAAGAATGTTTATTATTAAAAAACGCGATGTATACTTATGTGATTGAATATTTTATTGTTATTTTTTCTAGTTTGTCCTACTGACGCAGTTCACCTTTTGGGAACGGAAAATTAAGCAGCCCGAACTACCCTATGAGCAATTATCCTGCGTCCAAAAATTGCTCCTGGATCATTACTGTACCATCTGATAAACAAGTGAAGTTTACATTCACTGAATTGGCCCTTGGCTCATGTGAGCTCAATTGCAGCTCGGATAATTGTACCTATGTGGAGCTTTACGACGGTGCTTCCGCAAGCTCTCCTTCGCTGGGACGATTTTGTAACGGCTTAGTCCTGCAAGATGTGTTGTCAAGTGGTAACCAGATGTTCGTAACGTTCCGTTCCGGTTCTTCACTCGATCGTGGATTTGAAGCGCAATATTCTGTGACTTATCATTCAGGTACCTTGCGATCGGAAGCGCCTTTTCCTTGTGAAAGCATAACGATTTCATTTTCCCCACATTTCTCTCTTTGAAGTGGAAATATAAGGACTTTCAGGCAGGCTAGCATACAGAAGAAGTGTTTAGCCCAGTCCACACCAACATGGTTTCGTTTGACGTCACTGCACGTCCTTAGCTGCTTGCAATTACCAAGCAGCCACCTTACTGACCCCTCTCAGTTACGGGCGCTTGCTCGAAAGGGCGCGCATGTGCTAAGAACAGAATGCCACAGCATGGACTCAGTTTTCTAAATATTTTTTTTACTGACGACTTTCTTCGAAAAAAAAAAGCAAAGTATGGTTAGGAGAGTCCGAATTAGGCCTCAAAACACTGACCAGAACATGCGAGGTATAACAATAGTTCAGTCAAACTTTTAACGTACCGACATGTACTAACTTACCCCATCAGTTGGTCTGTCTGTGTTTTCCCAAGTAGGCTCTGGTTGGGAACAAAAATGTCATCATCATTTATGTGCCGACTAAATCCGATTTAACCCGAGTGTAATTTCGCAACACCGAACAGAAAAATTCCTAAGGACAGACAACAATAGCATCATTGTCTTAGAAAATTGAAACCATAACAATAGGCAAAGTTGGATATGACGCGTATCGCTCACACTGAAAAGACAAAAAACGCGCACTACTTTCTTTGAAATCGAAGACTTTTCAAAACACCTCGCAAAGTAAACATAAAATCCTTATTTGTCGATTCGTACAGAAAAAATATTTGACATTTGGTCATTTTAATTTACACAAGCCTTAAAATATACAATCGCTTGCATTTTTATGCGATATGTGTGGTAGTTTCCAGAACATTATATCCCTCACCTCCCCCGGCCCCGCCTGGGTTGCGATAAAGCCATTTGGATTTTTCCACTTCGCTAAGCTCGTTTGTTCCTTTGGCAGAAAATAATCCAACATATACTGTATTCAATGTTCTAGCTGATCATATTGATTTTCCATTGTAGCGTGTGTTTCACCTGGAGACTTCCTTAATGGAACTAGTGGATTCTTTACAAGCCCCAATTTTCCAAACAGCTTTATTGCAAATAGCAACTGTACCTGGAATATCACAGTACCCACTGGCAGCATCATTAAGCTTAGCTTCTTTAGCTTCACTTTGGAACCGAACCATTGGAGAACCACCAGGGGCTCGTGTTTTTATCACAAATGTTGCTTCAGATAATGGACGTCAAGATTTTCAGATCTGTGGACAAGATCTTCCTGATCCACTGTACTCTGTGGGGAATTCCATCCTTGTGAGATTGCAATCTCTCAGCAACGTGTACTCGGGATTTAATGCATCTTACGAGGCGATAGATAGAGAACTACGTAAGTCTGCATCTTGCAATTGTTAAAATATTATTTTTGTTTTTTTGTCAGAGTGTAACTTCACATTATTGTGCTTTTTTCGCTTCCCTCGAACACCTTAATGGACCTCCTGGGAAACAGAAGCTCACTTCAACGTGTTCGAAAAGTCAAGTCCGTTGGTTGTGATTGCTAGATTTCAATCAATCTTGTTTGTTTCTGTTTTCCAAGGTTCGTTTGGCTGTCACATCTATGATTGACGGCAGCGAAGAACGCAACTGTTAGATACGTGTTGATATGTAGAGTTCGCGCCAGTTCATCGAAAGACGCAGTAATATAGGAACATTCTTAACATGCGATTTATTTATTTCCTTTTCAGTGTGTCCTAGAGGCATCACTCTAACCGAAACATCAGGTGTTATTACCAGCCCTTTTTACCCCAGAATGTATCCAGATAACCAGAACTGCAGCTGGCAAATCACAGCACGCCAGGGATACCGTGTTAAGCTAGAAATTGAAATCACCCTCAATATCCAACAGTGCGGATCACAGCTGTACGATTGCACGTGCGATTATCTGCAAGTTCAAAATGGCTTCTCTGCTGATCCGAATGGGAACGAAAAAATATGTGGTGCACCGGGTCAGACTAAAATATATTACTCAACTCTTGAGAGCTTGAAGGTACAGTTTGTCTCTGATGATAGCAGCTCCAAGCAGTATGATGGATTTAAAGCAACTTACACGCAACTGAATTACTCTCCTCCAAGTAAGTACTGAAAAATTACGACAGTTACGGCTTCCGTTGCTTTCGAATTTAGCTAAGCAAAGGGGCCGCTACTATCTATCTGTTATTTTCATGTAACCATTACTTTCGGTTTTTTCGAATAACGTTAACGTAACATAAAGATCCAAGACGCGTAATATAAATAATTATATTAGAGTAATTATGTTTGTTGAGTTTGAGATTTGTCAGCGGGAAACTGAAGGACAAAATATGACCAGAAAACCTCACTGCACTGAAAAGTTCAAAAACCGAAATCGTGTTCGTGTCTTGAACAACCCGGCAGTAATTTCAAGTATATATGGTAAGAAAGTCATTGTTATCCGTCATCAGTACATAACAGATATCTTGCAAAGCGCTCCACAGTCACAGTTTTTCTCGTTGCAAAATCCGTTTCGTTGACAATTTGTTGAATGCGAGTGGTAGCAAATCGAGAAAAATGGTATCACACATGTGTGGATAAAAATGATATCCACACATGTGTGATATCATTTTTGACCAATCAGCTTGCAGAGTTTGCCATGTTCCAATGCTGAATGAGCCAAAGTAAATCGATATTAAGTCGAAAAATCTTCGGATCTTCCTCGGCAATCTTCGGCAATCTTCGGAAAACTTCGGAAATTCTCGGAAAATGTTCGGAAACATTCGTACAACCTTCGGACAACATTTTGAAAATTTTCGGAAATCTTCGGAAATGGTCGGAAATCTTCGGAAAATCGTCAAAAACATCGTAATTAGTAGATTTGAACACTCGAAGATAAATTTCATATCTCCGCGAAACCATGTATTATCCTCTATAACAACAACAACAACTTTATCACCAAAAAGACTTCATACAATGCTTCATAAAAAAAAATAAATTAAAACAGGATATTGGTAGCAACACTCAGAAAAACTAAAAAGCTTATCGAGCTGAGCGATAAAACAATTATCCTGCTCAATCTTGCTGAATATCGTCTTATTTTAGAAGTAAGCTAAGTATCAAGCGATTCCGCGTGATTTCGCGGGATAATTGTCAAATATTGGTAAGTAAGTACCCACGTGTTGCATAATTCTTTCACTGAAATTTTTATTTTTTCTAGTTTGTCCTGCTGAAGCAATTCCATTCTCTGGGAACGGAACATTGAGCAGTCCAAACTACCCTATGAGCAATTATCCTGCGTCCAAAAATTGTTCCTGGATCATTACTGTACCATCTGATAAACAAGTGAAGTTTACATTCTCTGAATTGGCCCTTGGTTCATGTGAGCTCAATTGCAGCTCGGATAATTGTAGTTATGTGGAGCTTTACGACGGTGCTTCTGCAAGCTCTCCTTCGCTGGGACGATTTTGTAACGGCTCAGTCCTGCAAGATGTGTTGTCAAGTGGTAACCAGATGTTCGTAAAGTTCCGTTCCGGTTCTTCACTCGATCGTGGATTTGAAGCGCAATATTCTGTGTCTTCGGGCAGACCAATGGCAACGACAATAACAACAACACCATTTCTAGCAACAATAACACCATCTCAAACAGTAACGGCACAAACAATTGCACCATCGACCACTGGTAAGTAAACCAGAGAAATCATTTTTTGTCTTTTTGTAAGTTTACAGTGTCGTGTGTTTCCTACGCAGGTACTCTTTTGGCTTGTCGCGCAATTGTATAGTTGGAAAGATTGTCACGCTTATAACGAGAATCTTTGGAGTTCTTTCCTTCCTTATCAACATAACTTCCTAGAATAACCGACTGACCGACTAGCGGACTGATTGACTGAATGACCAACTGACTGACTCACTGGTGGACTAACTGACTAACTGACAGCTGAGCGGCTGAATGACTGACTGACTGACCTACCGACAGACCGACTGCCGGATTGACTGACGAATTGAGGGAGTGAATTAATCACTAACTTACTGACTGCCTGACCGACCGACCGACGTAAAAACCGACGACTGGCGGAATGACTGACTGGCTGATAGACCGAGTGACTTACTAATTCACAGACTGACCGACTGACTGATCGTCTTACAGACAGAATCACTTATTGGCCGATTAACTGACTGAATGATGACTAACTGACTAACGGACTGACCAAAGATTGGCTTCAGTTTACGTAGACAAGGAGCTTTATTTGATTTCCTGTCGTGGATGTCAGAAGTGGCTATGTTATCCTGGATACTAACATTTTCTTAACTGCACTATCACCTTTAGCTGTTTACCAAGTTGTCAACAATGAGATTGAATCCAATAAAGTTCTACTAAAGCTGGCGAACAATGAGTTTTTAATAAATGGAAATCGAACCAGGTCAGTGTATGGAATTTCTTCAGAATTTGAAAATAGTTTCTTGCGCGCAAAGTTCAATGGTTGTCGGTTTCCCTTGTAAGCTTTCTGGGAGGGGAGGGTGGGGTAATAATTGTTTCTATAAAAGCGAAGAGGGGGCCAATAGGAGGGGGTGGGGTGGTGTACACCGCAATTCCGCAAAAAACGGTAAATATACAGGGGGCCCTCACATCAAACTGCAGGATGAAGAAAAAATAATGTTCTAGACCTCGCACCAGCTGAGAGCGTATAATTTATTCTGCTTCAGGTTTCTTGCTATCACGGACCGCGTATTTAAAATTCAAAATGGCAGCTACAAAACCAAAGGTGCGTTTAATAACGGCTAAGATTATGTTTTCTTCATCCTCTAGTTTGATGTGAGAACCCCCTGAGTAAACACCGCACTGCAAATATTTCCGAAAATACCAGTGTCATAGCTGGCCTGAAAATCTGTTTCCGTTGTCGCGAGGGTGAAACCTGAGGAGGCAAAAACAAGCGGCAAGACATTGAAAACAATGACATGTGAGTTTTCGCATGTTAGCTTTAGCAAAATTGATTAAATTAAAAGAATCGAATGTTTTATGAGAATAACTTTGACGTTCGTCACTGGTCGAGATCCCCCCAAGCAGAGGAAGGCCTTCTAAGAGAATGTATTTGAAAGACTGTATTTGAAGGTCAAGAAAACGATTGGCTTAAGGCGGGGGTACACCTGAAGCCCGTTTTTCCACCGCTAAACTTGGTTTAATGCGAATATCTCGTCTGCGTTTCAAGCAATCCAGAAACTCTATGCTCATTTCACAAAGCTATGATAAGCGGTGTTTTGTAAATTTTTTGGTGATTTTTGGGGATGTTTGGAAAGAGATAGTTTTTCTCAAAGGATTAGTAAAATTTGGAGAAATAAGAAATATTAGAGATTTAATGTGATTTTAAAATTAGAATTTGAAGTTAAAAATTAGTATATGGACACCCAAACAGTTCCCTGACAACCTGGGGTGCTCTTGCGTGGGGGTCAACTGTCTGTCAGTGTTTCAAAAATAATTTTCTTTCTTCTATCCCTTCCTTAAAACTCTTAAAATTTCACTCAAAATCGGGTGTACCCCCACCTTAATAAATCTATGCACTCTCATTTGATTTTTTTTATCGAAAAATTGTGCGCTTCTCGGAGCAGATACAGATGTCCGCGGTACAAATACTTATCACTTATATAAGTCATTGCATTGTTTATATGTACCACCTTTGTCCAACATGGCGACAAGCCATAGCAAGCTAGCTTTTGGGAACAAAACTTAAAAATAGTTGTTGTTATCTTCTAGCTATATACAGATAATTGTCATACAGCTAAAAGATGAAGACCACGATATCGGCGCTTCAACAGACGAGAAATACGCAGCGAAGAACATCAACAAAGACTACGAAACCAAAGAGGAAGGAGAAGCTTACATAACTGCAGAGTTTGATTACGGCAGGAAAGAATTTTCCATTGGAGATGAAAAGCATTATTCTAGGTCAAAAACAGGTAGCACATCAAGTACATCACATTTTTTCCAATTCAACGTCGAAAGAAATTATTTTTTAAAACTTAAATTAAATTAAATCTTTTTACAAGAGCCAGGCATTAATATTCATGTTTGTTTTCTCCATTGCAGACTCAAAAAAATACCTCAATGGCAAACTGGAATCGAACACACGTTACGCAGTGTTTCAGCGCTCTTTTGATGATTATGGATCTTACGACTCTGAGAGGTTCATCTTTTTCAAAACAAAGAAGTCCTTCCCGTTGGTAACAGTCACTGTGATAGTGCTGGTAGTAGTGATTGTTGCTGCGGTTCTCATAGCAATCGCCCTCCATTTCGGTATTTGCGGTGAGTGTGATTTAGCCTTCTCTCTTTGTCCCCCACGGAAGAAGGGGCAGTGGTCCTATGTGTAAGGTATACGGGATCTACTGCTGGTAACGGTTAGTAATCGGAGTCGTTTGTGTAAGGGTATAGACAGATGAAAGGTTATGAAATGAATATGGGGAACGCTGTAAAATGCTTATTACCAGTTTCACCCTCATTAGACAAGTTTGATTTATTTTATTTTGGTTGTAAGAGATTGGCAGTACAGGGAGGCGTCCTTGTTGTCCAAATGCCCATCTAGTTTCCCTGTCCCAACAATGTCGCATTTGACGCACATTCTAGGGGGGGGGGGGGGGGGGGAGGGGGGAGGTGGGGAAGATTCCCTATATTTGATTATACAAGAATGCTACGCCCTAAAGGGAATCTTTTTTAGGATGCCGGCCTATAGAAAGGTACTAAGGGTTTCACAAGTTGAAGCGTAACAACGGCAGAGAAAGTAGCTAGTGTCATTTAGGTATACATGTTTTTATACAGATTATCCCGGTTTCCGTAGCATGAAGCGACTAGGAGTATTTCTACTCCACCCTGGATGGGATGCAGGGTTACCCCCAGTAGTAAATTCGCCGGTACCCATTTATACACCTGGGTGGAGAGAGGCATTATGAGAGTAAAGTGTCTTGCCCAAGAACACAACGCAGCGCCCTGGTCAGGACTCGAATCCGGACCGCCCGATCCGGAGTAAAGCGCACTAACCATTAGGCCACCACGCCTCCCACGGTATATAAAAGGGTAAGGCTTTAAACCTCGGGGCGGAGACATCCCGAATAAACTTTGCTGTGTATCGCCCTTCGCCCACCCGATCCCCCGGTGCACATTGTGGTGTTAGGTGGTGGGTTACAGTGGTTAAGTCTCGATATCTTAACTGATCGCTTTGCAACATTCTTTTTTGTTTTTTGGCAGTTAAAAGAAAGAAGATAACACTTGCCTCAAACGGCACTGATATGGCCCTGGTCAACAAGAGCTATGCTGCCTATCAGAATCCTGAGTACCAATTAACCAAAGACGAAAAAATGTAATTGCGTACGTAAGGAGTGAACTCAAACGTGATGTACGTGGGAAGAATAAGATAACATTTGAGATAAATTGCAGCTTTTAGTATAGAAAGGTTTAAGAAAAGAAAAGAATCTGCGTTTCTATGTCTGTATACTCTCGACCGATAAAGATAGTGGCAATGTCATTTCGCCCCAGAGATGGCGAAGGGTATAAAGACGTAGAAACGGAGGATTTATTATTTTTTTTATGCAAAATCGCTTCGTGATAAAAGTGCCAATGAGCGGGGATAAGACAATATTTTTTTTATTCTCGCGCGAAAAATCAGTTGACGCGTACGTACCGCTAATCACGTGATCGAACATAACGGCTCGACGATTTTAGCGCAAATAACAGAGGAACTATTGCCTTTTTGTTGATCAATGGGCATAAATTTTGATTTCACGAATAACCCCCGATTATATAATATGTTAACGATCTTTGACATGATATGCTAAATGGATCAGTAAATAAGCTAAATTGAAATATGTCTGCCGTAAATATTTCACCAGAAAAAGCTCGGGGACATTATGTGTGTTAGGCAATAATTTTTTCTTTGAAACTATGGTAAGGAGGTCAATAGCAATAAAAATATTTAAAAGCATAAACTGTTGTTGTTCTTTTTTGTTAAGACTATCTGAGCCGCCTGAGTTTGCTGCAGAAATCGGTTCGAAACACGATCGCCCCTAAAAGCGAGTCTTTTTCTTTGGCTTATCGTTCAATTAAGTTAGATCTTTCGCTTCTGAATTTTTCCAAAAACCACCTTTTAACCGTTAAATTGGCTTTTTGGGTGCTATGATGATACATTGCTCTTAACTTCGCTACTAATGCATCAGTCAATTCCAGCAGTGCCCATCCCCCCCGGGCAAGCCCGGGGCATTTCCTAATGTTGCCCGTCCCGGGGGTGGGGCATTTGCGTACCTCGGGTTGACCCCCGGGCATTTGACACGTGGTTTCGAAACCGTGGAGTGAGTCGCGTATTCGTGATGGAGGCGTTTATAGGCCAAGACGTGGACTACGTTGCAGATTAGCTAGTCCGTGAAGGACTAGAGAAGCTCGTGGATGTTCATGGATGTTTTTAAAGGTATATTTTCTCAATTTTAGATATTTCTTCATTGTCAAGAAGCAACAACTTGTATTATATTCTTATATCACCTATCGAGAGATTGAAAACAATCAACCCGGGAGCGGGGCATTTGCCCGGTTCCCTCATCCCCACCCCGGGGAATTTACCAAAGAAATGCTAATGCCCGGGGGTCAGCCCGGGGGGGGGGGGGGGGATGGGCACTGCTGGAATTGACTGATGCATAAAGCGCATGCTCCTGAGGCAAATTTATTTTTTCGGCCAATCTCTTCCCCAGCGCCCGCGTCCCCTTGACCAGCGGTCGGGAAGCGCAAGGGCTCTGGTCGAATCCAAAACCGGAACCAGAAAATTCTGGTTCCGGTTTGATTCTGTGCGTGCGTCGGAGATTGTGGTTGAAATGAACAAGTTTCAACAGCCAATGAGATTTGGCCGTTATTTTGGCGGACTTTCAGTTTAGCCCAGAGGTCTCGATTCCTGGCGCAGGCCAGAAGGATCGCGGCCTCTGGGGACGAGATTGTTTTTCGGCTGACCCGTTGTGAACTTTTTTTTTTGTATTTTTCCTTTTCGTCGTCCCATTTAATCTCGCCACCTTCTAAGCTTCACATTCTTTCTACGGGTTTACAAGTTTAGTCTTAAGCCATCGTGTTGACTTATTCATCAATTTTTGAGTCTAATGCGCATGCGCATTAGGCTCTACGTAGTAGAAAAAACGCTGTTAGCAATCCCAAGGGAATCGTTCGGGATAATTGTGCTTAAACAATAGCCCGCCTCATTGCAGGCTTGGTGCGGTGATCGTAATCCAATCAGGAAGCAAGGATGTTGTTAACGAAGCAACGGTTGAACGGAGCTCAAGCACGACACGCACTTGTAAAAGAAATTGTCATGTATGCAATTGGAATAAATGTTCAACAGTGCAAAATAATATGAATCCTCGTTTTCAAGTGTGAAGCCACTGAAAATATTTTCCTTCCAGCTGCATGTTTTTTATAATCCCTGGGAAACGCAACATGAAATCGACATCTTTTGATGAAAAAATCTGGTAGTGACATTTATGTTCATAAACAAAAAATAACTTTGTAGTAACTTTATACTTTAAATAAGTAGTCAGCAATTGATTGTTCAATTCAACTGAAGCAGGATTTCATTCCCAGAATGCAACTTTCATTAAAAAGAGTTTTGTTTTCACCATTCAAAATTCAATCTAGAGCTTGAAAACAAGACAGTGTAATCAAATTACATTTCGCGCGAAATTTGCATAAATATTTGAAACTTGCCAAAAAGTTGTTAAGACAGAATGAAAACTCGCTTTAATAGTTATTGAACTCTGATCTGATTGTTATTTCCATGTATTGACTATTTGAAAGCTGTTTTCAGTTATGAAAACAAAACTCTTTCATTCAACTGCTTGCAGTGTTGAATAGACGTGAAAATATTTCGCTTAATTAAATTAGATTCCGAACGCAACGTTTTCTTTGCTCTCCTGTGTCGAAACGTTTATGGAAATTGAAACCTTTGTTGACTAGTATTGCATAAATTGCAAAGGAATTGAAAAAATATATTTTGGCTTATTTTGATGGCATTTAGGATATTTAGAACACTGAATAAGCGGCTGTATCTTGTCTATCTATGGGGCGGACCATAATTTTTTGGGAAGCTTGGGGATGAACATTTTTCCAAGACAAACAATTTTTTTTCTGTATTGTTGTCTGTGAAAACATTTTTTTCCGGTGTCATCTTCCTGCACACAATTTTTTTCTTGCCTGCAAAAAATTTAGTTGGGCTTTTTTTCCTTTTGCAAACAAATTTTTCAGGATTCCCCCCCCCCCCCCCCCCCCCTCTAAATCTGTACGATCCTCCTATGGTCTACAACGCACTAATCTTTTAACATGAATCGATGAACTCAAACCCTAAGAAACATGTTTTTCCTATTTCAGATATAACATTACGTCAACTTTCTAAATATATATACTTAAGAGAACAAATATTATCGAGTTCTTCTGAACCACTCTTACTACCAAACCTCTACTAAACCTCTTGCTCTATGCCGTAAATACCGAAACTACTTCAACATATTTCAAGCGCACTAACAATCCATGACGCATTAGACTCATGTACCCACTGGGTACTATTTTTCGCTGTTTGTGGAGATCAATTTAAATCAAATCATGGAATGTTCACGAAAAAAGAACCTGCTATGGGTTTTAGTACGCATTCATACAATTGAGAAGCAAACTGTTCCTAGTTGAACTGGCTTTAACATTTTTTTGCGAAATGACCAAGAAGTTACTAAGGATAATGTGGGTTACCTTGCAACAAACAATGCACCAGCGACAAACATGTCTACTGTGTACTAAGTCCTAACAAGAGTGAGGCTATGAAAATAGCCAATAGCTTTATTGGAGGACTCGGTCAAAAATACAATAAGACAAATCACGGGTTCACTTGCACAGACTATGAAACAGCAACGGCATGTTGGACGTCTGCGATGGCCGAAGGTAAAAGCGTCACAGTCGATCGTCATAATGGGATTTATCTTATACGAGAGCAAATAATTGATCGTATATTTTCAGACCAAACAAGCATTAACAGGTTCGTTGTCTCGGAAGCCATTTTCAAATGTTTGCAATTAATCGAAACATGTTGTGGTGAATATAGCGTACTATATGGGAAATATATCAAAAAAATCGTTTAGGAATTAAAAAAGACGTCAAGTTCAGTGGTAAGAAAATAGGTAAGGCATATGTTACAGACAGTAAACTGGTATACTTTGAAAAACATTACATAGAGAACATGGATATGTCACACTATAAATTGGAAAATGGCAAAGAATGCATATACAATGGTCAGTCGGGTAGTGGAAAGACAACCAAACTAAGTAAGATGGTACAAAAGGAAAAAATCCTCTTGTTTAATCATTTACAAATAAAGCTGTAGAAAATATAAAAAGTAGATTAAAACGGTTAGTCAAGAGTAAACTACCAAAAAATGTTAAAATTCGACAACAAACAGAAGTTGTAATGCTGATAAAATATGTTACACTTTTGACTCGTACTTTTGTGAATAGAATGGTGGAAACATTAATAATCTCAAAGATAAGACTAATTTTATTGAAGAATTCTCGATGTTCCCAACAAGTGGATGACAATGATCTACAAAGCATATTTAAATTTTAATAATAAAATCTGTATGTTTGGTGATCCTAATCAATGTGAGCCTGTAGAAGGTGGTAGTCAAATAAACTATGACTATCTAGAGTCAAAAACGGTTCGTGAAATGTGTCCAAAGATTGAAACCCTTAAATATATAGGAAAATCATGTAGGTATGACAAACAAACTCATGGTAAAATCTCGACATATTTCCAACCTATTGATAAGAAACTTTATAAAAACATTTGTAACTTGAATTCAACGAGGATAAAGGTTAATACAGAATGTTGTAACCAATTCACAAAGGGCAAGAGATACGTAACGGTAGATTTCAAATACGAAAACAAAAAAGAAACTTACAAAGTGTGCCAAAACATGCCAGTACTGTGTACTCAAAACAATAAGAACAAAGAAATATTTAACACGATGAAATTCGTGATAGAAGAGATAAAAATGACGGATTCAAGGTTAATAATCAATGGTTCGATCAAAAGGAATTTTCCGATTCCTTCATTCCTAGTACAAGTACCAAGGAGCCGATATCAACGAGCCCTATAATATACACGACGTTAACCGAATGGACAAGAAGCAGCTATATACCGCGATGTCACACGCACGACAAAATTCGAGTACATACATACCAACAACAGTGAGATAAAAAACACATATTTTAACAGAAAAAAAAACCCGTGTTAGAATTGGTTAATTGTAAATTTAATAGTTACAAGAATGGAAAGATATACAAAGTGACATTCAGTGATAAGAAGGTATATATTGGATCGACTTGCGAAGAACTAGAAACTCGCCTCCAATGGCACCTATCGAACAAAAACAGCCAAGTATTCAAACATAAGGATCAGAATCATTAGATACAACTGATTATTAAGAGGGAGTCTCTCTAATTTTCGACCGGTCGGTTCCGGATCAAAAAATCAAACCGCCTGATTTTTTGTGAGGTGAAAGGCCTTCATGCCAAAGTAACAAAACCACAATCTTTTTGGTTCTTTGCTTAAGGTTTTTTCCGCTAGAGCTAAAAATAACTTTGACCCAATTTTGCTCGCGCGCGACCGAAAATCAAGACGATTGTTTACCTTTTTAAGCGATCGGTGCAAAGCAAGGACAAACTGTACCGCCATAATTTTTACATAGCAAGAAAGATCTACTTCTATTTTATGAGCTGTAGGAGTTTCAAGCAATTTGAAGTTAATCTATTGGCAGTCTATGATATTACTCACCCCTACGTTTGGAGGCTCGAGGGACAAACCGAAAATTGATCATTTTGTGGACCTCTTTTCTCAGCTGGCGGATAGAATCAAAACATGGCATTACATCAATGTAAAGCGTTAACCTTCCCCTACACGAATATGTAAAAAATATTGTCTATGACGCCTTTCCTGTAAATGTCGAGGGGATATTTTTTCCTAATTTTGAGAAATTATCAAAAACAACACCAAATCGCTAGTTGTTTAAAATTTGAATACCTTGGACCAATACCGGTATTACATCAAGAAAACTAAAGAAAAGTAAACTAAAACATTAGGGAAAGAAATGAAAAGCCATATTCGATAGTGTTTTCAATTTTTAGTTCGCCGTTTCATTTTATTGGGAGGAGAGTGATCATCGGCTCATTAAATATTCACCGAACATTGAAATTCGATCCAAACCAGGGCCCGGTTGTTCGAAAGAGGGTTAAATTAACCTTGGGTTAGACCTTAACCCGAGGTTAAATTTCTTAACCGTAGGTTTGTTAACCCGGAGTTAAAAGAGCGTTGTTCAAAGCGCGGTTAGTGGTCACGTTAGTTAACCTCGGGTTAAATGCGGCTAACCCGCGGATAGCATCCCATAATACTCTTCGTTTGTTTTGACAACGAAATGGCTTCCCCCGAAATTGTCGTTTTGGCAGAAGCGCCACGCAAAAAGGCAAGAAAACAAAATTTCAGTCCAACCGAGATTGCTACACTTACAGAGAAAGTAGAGGAAAATTTAGCAATTTTACAAAGCAAGCTGACAAACAGTATAACTAAAAAAATGAACTCTGGAGTAAAATTGCTGCGGCGGTGAATGCTGTTGGCACCGAGAAACGTACTTTGAACGAAGTCAAAGAGAAGTGGAAAAACCTCCACTCTTCCGCGAAGAAAGAATTTGCAAAAAAATAAACAGCCCTTGACACGGTTGACTTATCTACGCCGACAGTGTCCCCAATTACTTGCAGAAAACTTCCACTGGCGAAAAGTATTTGGTGAAGTGGTGTGAGAGCGTGGTTTCGTGCTGTGCTTATACGAAGATCTCGAGCTAGAAGGTTTGTTATGTACAAAATCGACTGTCTACCAAATCTGTATCGAGCTCGCAACTCGTCGTCAGTGTAGTCATCGATTAAAGAATTATTTGAGAGACGAAATTTTCGTGGCCTCCTGTGTCCTCGCTCGACATTAAAAAACAACAAGTTCGCCATATTGTTTCAATTTTCCTTTATTTAACCCGAGGAAAGTGAGTTAACCCACCTAGCTAGGTGGGTTAAATTTAACCCGCTGTTTACCCCGAGGTTAGTGTTAACTTTCCTTCGAACAACAGAACTAACCTGCGGATAAAATTTAACCGGAGGTTAAGTCGATTTAACCCGAGCTTAGGAGTTAACCCTCTTTCGAACAACCGGGCCCAGAACTATCAAATTTCATATCGCACTGGCCGTCTTAATTTCATTGAATCTCGTTTCAAATCACATTTGTACACAAAACGAATATCCTGAAAATGCTATTTTGTTGTTGTGTTTAAGTTTAAGCGAAATCTGAGCTTTGAATACGCACTTAGAATACAAACGGAGTTCACTCACGATTTACTCGACCACTGTCAACACTGAATCGAAATTCATTTTCTCTGATTGTTGGACTAATATATAGATTTAGGCAGGCCTAAAAGCGGAGCTCCCATTTATCTTTTTTTTTTTGCTCGAGTAAATTACAGTGTTACCAAATAAGAAACCACACTATATTTCTAGGCTTATACGGTGGCCCATGTAGGTACAAAAAACCTCTCATGATTTTGTTGACGAAAGCGACGTCAATATATTTCGTGATTAACCCGTCTGAATTTTCCTGCCTTTAGTGACAGGTTCTAAAATTGAAATTGACGAGTGCACTTTATTGGGTTTCTCACGTACGCACGTAGGCGCAAAACAAATCTTAGTAAAACTTTTTACAACGTTTACTGTACACTAATTCGTAATACACCTCTAAGATCTCTATGAGTTATTCAAGGTAAAAAGAACCTTGACCTTGTTTTGATTACTACAAAACTGTTACGGCAAGAAAATCAACTCAAGGCAAAAACAAAGTACGTACAGAAAAATAAAGTGAACTCGCTGCTAAACACAGTAAACTAAATGAACTCACGCCACGGCAAACTGACAAAATCACGGCGGCAAAACAAACACTGCAAATTGATGGTGCCGGTTATGTAGGTCATTTTAAAGCAGTGTTTGTGTAAGAATTGTGGCAGTTTGTGATTTGGAAAGTGGTGCACGCTAACTTAGAATAAGCTTACAATGATGTTTTGACTGTTTTGAACCGTCTTCTTTTCGTTGCGGTTTGGTTGCATGATTTACTAATTTTGTTTTATCGTACGCGTTGCTAAATACCTAAGAGAATTTTATGTAGAGAACTGAATGAATTTTCTTCATTTCTGGTAAGTAAATATGCGGTAGGTTAAGTCTGAACCCACTCAGCCTAGCGCAGGTAACTCGCAACGAAACCGGCAAATTCAACACACTCACTAACAAGCAGTGATATTATAAAGAGAAACAAAACAAATGCAAGCGAGCCGAAATCGCGATTTTGATCCGTGAAGCTAAATAATTTGTTTTCAAAATCCAATAATGAACCTCACAGTTAACTCCAATAACTAAAACTGAAAATAATTAGTCTAAACAAAATATTTACTAAACAAATGTGTAAAATGTACAAACATGAACAGGCATGATAAATATTTACGTGAAGATCCTGAAGATCTGAAAACCGACACAACTTCAAATTCATTCATAAATGAAGTATAATTCTCTCAATATAAAATTAGGCTTATGCTTAGTGCATACATTTACGTTTGTTACCTCATTATTGAAGACGGCTTATAAATTCTGTAGGGATAAGCTTTCAAACCAGCCCAATAATATCGGAGACGAACACGGCAAATTCGTCGC
Organism: Meandrina meandrites; assembly: GCA_963693305.1. Classification (NCBI taxonomy): domain Eukaryota; kingdom Metazoa; phylum Cnidaria; class Anthozoa; order Scleractinia; family Meandrinidae; genus Meandrina; species Meandrina meandrites. The sequence continues at coordinate 24,762,483 of OY855910.1, forward strand.
AAGCTTAGTCCAACACAACCGACATATACATTATATGAATTATCACCGAACATCAATTTCTCTCTTTCCATCGGTGTAGCCTTTAACAGTCTTTTATCCTTTACTTCAATGAACTTGATCGGCTCTGAATTCACTTTTGTTTGAGCTCAATTCAGTGATATTCAGCCTTGCTCAGCCGTAGGTCGAACCCTGCACATCGCGCTCTTTTTGACTTGTTATCCAGTATATCACGTTCAAATCGGCAATTATTTCGGATCTTCCCGTTAAGAGGTTGTCCTAAATCATTTGGCATAAGTTTCCATGATGTAGATGAGTAAATAAAGCGAGAAATATTCACGAAAATCGATGTTTGCCAGCAGCTTTCTTCGTGTCTTTCATTCAGCTTTAAAGGTGAACAGCGTACCAAAGATTTGCCGCCTTTTCGTACAATTGCTTCGTTTAAGTTGAAATGAAATGTCCAGATCTTTCATTTAACATGCGAAAAAACTAAACTAATTATTTCTAAAATAGATTTAGCCAAGCCTAAAAGCAGAGCTTGTCGGTTATTTACCTTGCCCTTTATTTAAATCTGAATTTACGCGATGATAAAATTTATCAGGCTAAGTAAAAAAACTGAGTACTTGCGCCCGCGATCAACTGGAAAACCATTACCTGGTCAGCGGTCAACTTCCAAAAAAGACGTCACCTCGATTAGCTCTACGCCTGAGCCCGCGATATGGTCATGTGATACTGGTCAGCGGATACCTTGTTTTGACAGCTGTCAATTGACCATGACATGGAAGTTTAATATCAAAGATTTAACAGTAACCAAGGCGGTAATTGTCCTGTGACTCCCCTCCCCCTCCCCCAGAGTCTGTACGGACGGACGGACGGACGGACGGACGCTCGTACGGTCACGTGATTACCAAATTTTCTGGGCTTGATGGTTTACCAAATTTTCTTACCCATGGTGCTCCGCTGGCGCGCTTCGCGCGCTGGAACTCCGCTATAAATTGACTAAGTTTACCTGAGTTCCAAAAGGCTTTTCCCCTTTTTCTTTTGACTTTTTGTGTTGGTGATGCATTTAAATGACCGGTGCAATTAGGAGCTTTGATTCAATCAACGAGCTGCCAGTCCGGTTCTGGCCCTATCTGACACGCAACGCTAAGGGGTGAAACAAGACCACTCTTGCAATTGAAGCTCATTGAGAATATCAGTTTTCATCATCGTTTAAAATGTTGCCTCGAATCCCTAGAACAATGCTGTCTAGAAAATATTGTAGAATTGCACAGGACAGAAAAACACTAATTTTTGCTTGTTTGATTTGTAATTATTTGGTGTAGTCAGAGCTATGAAAGTACTGCGGAAATTTGGATGTAGTGTGCATTTTGGAACAAGGATTGCATATTATAAGGGACAAATATAAAGAGGGTATAGAAAGTTTGAGAAGTCTGAAGAGATGAGTGGTGGTGGAGTGTGCTTGTAGTGTAGTATGATGCAAGTTTTGTGAGATAGATATTCAACTCCTTTTTGGGTTTAATTCAGAATAGCCAGCCATATTTGCAAGCGATGAAAATGTTGCTTATCCAGTCGATCTTATAATAAGGTTATCCAAAAAGTAAATAATCGTTAGCAGTGCCAAAGCAAGAAATGTAATGCTGGGCAATGAAGCTTTTTCGTACCTTTGCTCTATCCGTTGGATGATGTTATGTGTAATGTGCACACTATGACTGACATAACTATTAGTTTAACTGTGTTTAAGGGACCGGTCATTATTATTCGTCTGGAGCGGGGAGGGGGGACGGGGGTGCGGGGGATTTTTGTTGCTACACCGTAGCATTCACCTGATCTCCCCATAAAGTATATAGCATTTGAATGATCCCCCCCCCCCCCCTCATTCGTGGTAAAAGCTTTCATGATCCCCGCCCCCTCCTTTCCAAGCCACCACAAAATATCAAGTTCATTGCAAGTGCGGATGGCAGTAAACTGTCAAGGACGCCTTGAATTGCGCAGCCGATTTGTTATCATTCACCGACAGCAATCGAAAGGTTCTATATCATGATGTAGAGAACACCATACCAAAAAAACTGTTCGCAAGTGATGAGCTGAAATATTTTCAGAAAGCTCAAGAGCGAGTAATGGTGCTCTACGAAGAACTGCAGAGAGCCTCAAATAAGTTGACAACATCTCTAATGAATTGAACCTGAAGAGGAAGTTTCTATTTCGCATGGAGAAAGATCAACAATCGTGATTGTTGCTGTTGTTGTTGTTTTCAATAATATCGCACCGTTCGGCCGCGTTGAACAAACGTTTCCATTGGCTCTTATTAAAATGCCTCTTTAAAGAATTTGACACATGGAACTTTAACATTTGAAATACAGAACTTAAACAATTTCAAGCCATTGCACAACGATTATTTATGTGATGAGATCGTGCCTGGATAAGAGCACGCAGAAGCCAAAACATAATAATAGCATAAAAGGAGGCGATCAATTGGCGCGGTTCAAGTTATTTACGGCGATCCCACCGCCACATGAAATTTTCAGACTTTTTTCTGCCCCCCCCCCCCCCCCCCCCACTCCCCCCACCCTCTTAATCCCTGTCAATTACGGCTGATCCCCACTTCGTTCTTCAGAAAACTATGTGGTCCCCTCCAACATCCTCCAGTTTTCGTCTGGATTATTCAATAAGAATTTATTTTGACCTACTCAGTGCGGGATCCAAACTTGGGTACAATTAAGGTGGTGGTATTGAAGAAACCGGTTATTTCATCTACTTATTTGCGTACAAGCTGGTGGCCAAAAACTTAAAAGTTACCTTACTGAAAGACTAAATCGCCTCCTAGCCTGCGTAGCTGGCGGGATTTCGCGAGCGAGTGCTTTTTTTAGCGGCCGCATGCTTTGGTCTTGGCTGCCAAGCAGCGAGGGGTTTGGTGAGGAGTCAAGTTGAGATCACTCGCGGCTCGGCCGCTCAGCGACGCGGGCTTCACCCGCACGAGAAAAAATCACTTTTGCCCACTAATCCCACCAGCTGTGCAGGCTAATCGCTTCCCTCACTCACTCCATGGGATCCACCAATGCTACCAATTAGCTGCAACTTTAAACCAGGCAGGATCACCCGGGATAAAGCAACAGCTGTTAAATATCGCTTTGTTTTAAAACAAGTCCCACCAAATAGGAACTTTCCAAAATAACCTGATATCTGTATAAATACAAATGCTGTCGGTGAGATATAGATACGCGATTCCATTCCTATTTGCGGGAGTGACCAAGAATACTTACTTGTTTATTTGATTTGTTTCATCAGTACTTATCCACTGGATAGGATTATCCACTGTTTGAAAAACTAGGCCCAGACTTATAAGATATATTTACTGAAGGAGCGGATCTCCCTATAGTCACTATAGTAAAGTACGCTCTATTTTATAAGAATCGTTTTTATAAGAACGTCGAGGCTGAAAAAGGACAAAAATTAAAAACATCCTTAGAACGTACTCAAGGCTGAAATTTGGCTACGAACAAATTTTATACTTTCCTATTTGTTGTAAGTGAAACATATGTGTGTATATACTAAATGAAGAATCAAGTCGTGAATCTTTAATCAAATAAGACCTAGAACAAACATTGTATGTACCCATGAACGTGACGTGAACATGTACATATCAGTTTAAATAAAACTATTTTCACATGGGAGGATCTAGGGGAGGGTGCAGGCGGTGCGGGGAGGCTTTCTAATACAACTGGCATTCTGCAAACACCCCTCCTTAGAAAAATCCTGGGTCTGCTCCTGTTTAAGAACATTTTAGGCTTAAATCATCGAAAACGTTCGGACAAAAATGAGAAGTTCTCTCCCAGGAGGGATACCTTTTTCAGGCTGCAGCTTTATAAAAAGGTAAGGTTTTTATGAGTTGAATATGGCTTTTTATTTCTATTCCCTAATGTTGTTTTAGTTTACTTTTCTTTAGTTTTCTTGATGTAAGACCGGTATTGGTCCAAGGTATTCAAATTTTAAACAATTAGCGATTTGGTGTTGTTTTTGATAATTTCTCAGAAATAGGAAAAATTATCCCCTCGACATTTACAGGAAAGGCGTCATAGACAATATTTTTTTAAATATTCGTGTAGGAGAAGGTTAAGACTTAACATTGATGTAACTGCCATGGTTTGATTTTATCCGCCAGCTGAGAAAAGAGGTCCACAAAAAGATCATTTTTCGGGTTGTCCCTCGAGCCTCCTAACGTGGGGGTGAGTAATATTATAGACTGCCAATAGATTAACTTCAAATTGCTTGAAACTCCTACAGCTCATAAAATAGAAGTAGATCTTTCTTGCTATGTAAAAATTATGGCGGTACAGTTTGTCCTTGCTTTGCACCGATCGCTTAAAAAAGGTAAACAATCGTCTTGATTTTCGGTCGTGCGCGAGCAAAATTCGGTCAAAATTATTTTTAGCTCTAGCGGAAAAAACCTTAAGCCAGGAACAAAAAAGATTGTGGTTTTGTTACTTTGGCATGAAGACCTTTCACCTCACAAAAAATCAGGCGATTTGATTTTTCGATCCGGAACCGACCGGTCGAAAATTAGAGAGACTCCCTCTTAATGCACCAAGTAACGACAAAAGGAGTTTAGAAAAAGTTGAAAACGGATACATTCAAGAACATGCTGAAAAGTACGGCAAACTATTATTTAACATTAAAGCGAATCCATTAAAAGTTGAAATGGTAGAATACAAAGTCAACATCGAAAATAAAAAACAACTTGAGGAGAGAATAGCCAAACTCGAGGACAAATTAAAAATCAACGACGATACGAAAAACAAACGTTGGTTTATCGATAGTATTATTGACGGAAAAAGATATCATTCCGATTCAAGATACATAAGATGCTCAAAAGAAGATGCATAAACAAATATCAAATCAAAGAAGCAAGAAAAATCAAGGAACTAACCATTTACTTCGAGTAAATATCTTTTATTAAACAATAATCATCTTTATTAAACATATATTTCTTTCATTAAACAAAATCATCTTTACTTTTTAATATATTAGTATTCATTATTATGAAGAAGACATGAATTATTTTTAGGATCCTTTATAATGATTATCATAATAAACCATCCGAGAAAGTCACGCAATGGACGAAATGCTTCGTATCAATTCGGTTGTGCTCATGTACCCCATGATAACGCAGAAGCGCGGTTTCATATAATTACAATCATGGCACGTGAAAAAATGCATTTGTACCACCTCTGAGCGCAGACACATACAATCAAAAAATGGATTTTCGCTTGTGAGAAAATGCATGTGAGTTTTTGCCATAACAGCCATAGTAGTGAACAGGAAAACGTAAAAAAATAATCTTAGAAATTTCATAATCTGACAGAAGAATCCTATACTAATATAAAATAAATTCAGTTCGCCTTTTTAACTGAATGGAAAAGTTCTTTGTAACTGGCTCAACATTTCCTTCACAGAACTATTACCAATCAGCTCCAACATAAGGCTGTTTGAACCAACCAGAAGCGAAACAAGACTAACCGTTTTCCCGCGCTTGTCAAGGGCTGCATGTTTTCCCGCACTTAGCCTGCAGTGCAGGCGTATTTCGTGAGCGCATTCGAATGCATTTTGATCGGGCGCCATCTTGGATTCTTACTCGAGAGAGGATTGGGGATAGGAAAAAAGTGTCCTAGGACAGTAGGAGTGAGGCAGAAAAGGAAGTGAGGGAGTGAGTGAGTGAAGTCCTTCCCCCTCTCGCTTTTCCTCGCTTCCAAGCCTCTCTCTGCCCTGGCGCCCTCATCCAACATGGCGGCGAATCTACTCGATCGCGAACTAATACTACGCACCCCCACGGAAAACGCCTGCACTGCAGGCTATCCCGCACTTGGAATCGGTTGCATGTTTCTGCGTGGTGTTTCTTCCAAGAAGAAGCAAACAACTCAGGCACGTGGTAACCGTGACTATCGTAAACTATTTCCTCTAACTAATCTAAATTGAACTACCCTACAGTTTAAAAACTACAGTTAAAATGTAAATATAAAAAAACTAGAGTGGAATTATTGATGTTAATGTAATGTTTGGGGCTATACGTCGAAAGAGAGGTTACTCGTAAGGTTTGATTTAAGACTGTTATTCTTTGTCCTCATGCAGCAAATTTGCTAAGGGGATTACCATTTGGCATTTTTAAAGTACTTTTATAAGAGTTCCAGCACAGTTGCTTGTTATACTTGTCAATTAAGACTTCTTCAGGGCCAAAAGATGGAGGCGGCTAAGATCGGCAGGGAAACGGACAACACAGTGGCGGTCACTATGGCTCCAGTTGCTGCAAAGAAACAAAGAGATCAAGTGAGTATCCCGTGGATGATAATAGAGTTCTACATCAACGGATAAATGGATTGAATAACAATGTTCAACTGAGTGAAGCAGACGGGAAGTTTAAGAAATGAGGATCCATTGTATTCCATCTATAAGCCTTCTTCCCCACAAGATAAGAGGCTCTCCCCTTTTTAATTCCAACAAAATACATGTATTGTGCAACTATCAAATAAATTAAAGTACTGTGGAAAGTAAAGTAACTTTATTTTATGAGGGAAAAGCACTTAACAGTCGTAGACTGATAAACCTGTGGCCCTCTCCTAAACAATTAAAATATAAATTATAATAATTTTAAAAAACCTAACTATGAATATTTACAAGAACACTATTAGTAAAATTGATAAAATCAATAAATGTATTATGTCACTATCACTTGCGGTTATTGCATAAATTGAGGCTTTCTTAGACAAGGTCCCAGGGGTATTCATTCTCTCACATGTAGGAGTTGCACTAGCGACTCCGTACGAAAAACAAACTACCGGCAACTGATGAGATCCATTTGGAGGATCGAAACCATGGTCTTGCCTGAGAAAAACTTTATAGTGGCAATATACAACGCGCAAAACTGTCAATAGACTTGCGTTAAATCTATGATATTCAATTTGTGTGGTGTCAAATCGTCACACAACAACCAAAGGAGGATTATAAGCGTCTATTACACTAAAAGTTCTACCTTAATGACGCAAGAAACACAGTCTTTGCTTCAAGCAAACAACATCTCTGCTTAACACACTTTGAAGCTATATGTAAGCTACAGCAGTAGCCTCTGGACCAGGACAAACATATTATCCGTTATTCTAAGCGACAAACCTTGCGTTATATAAAGCTTACAGCAGCTTTCACTGAAATCAAACAGCCGGGCCCGGTTTTACAAGCAATGCAAGAGAGCTTTGTCCTACACTGAATATTGCATATCCAGTCCTTCCAGAGAACACGTCAGAGAACCCAAAAACATGCCTCGGCAATATAAACGAGCAGAGCTAGACAAATCTTCTCTACAATAATATCGCAAACTTATGAAGGTGTTTTAAGCTCCACAGGGTGTAAGCAAAAACTGACATGAAATCAAATATCACCTCTGTAAATTTGCTATAGTTTACACAGTCAAGAGCTCTCTTCTACTCCTATAAACCTCCTGATATTTAAACGTATATCGCGTTTTAGAAATACACAGGGTATCAATCTAATTAAGATTGTACTCGTTAGAGTAAAGATAGAAAAGGTTTTAAAGTGTTTCACAACGGTAGAAGTTGTGCGGCCTGTCAACCCTTGCTACTTACTACAAGACCATACTGAAAGGATGGTTGTTTATGTCATAATATTTTAACATTTTCATTACAACTACAAACATTAACTAAACAAAATGTAAAAGATAATTACTTGTTGTTGTTTGTGTCGTAGGTGGTCTGTTCACCGTTGGAGAAGGGGTATCAGTTGTTGTTGGTGGTGTTGTAGGTGGTTTGGTCACCGCTGGAGAAGGGGTATCGGTAGTCTCAGAATATTGTGCTTCGAAGCCCCGGTCAAGTGAAAAGCCTGCATGGAACTTCACAAACATCTGGTTACCACTTGAAACCTTCTCTTCCTGGGCAGAGTTGTGACAAAAACGCCCCAGCAAAGGAGAGCTTGTCGAAGCACCATCATAAACCTCTACATAAGTACAAGAATCTGAACTGCAAGGAAGAGCACAAGAACCAAGGGCGAAATCAGTGAATGCAAACTTGACACGCTTGCCAGCTGGTACGGTAATTCTCCAGGTGCAAAACTTGGATGGAAGATATTTGTCCACAGGGTAGTTTGGGCTGCTCAATTTCCCATTACCAGAGAGAGGAACTGCTTCAGTAGGGCAATCTGGATAGTTAACACAACGTACAAAATAAATACACGCAAGACAAGAATTACTTCAGGATTAATGTATTTACCTAGCTGTTCAAAACAACTACAGACTTGGGTTGCTAAGTGGACAGAATTCCAAAAGGAGATTTTTTAATAACAAGTGAATTAAAATCATTTGCTACAAACTTGGGCAATCATACATGACATTAAGATAAGAGAACACTTCATTTAAAAATTACACTTTAAAGATACCAAATGTGTCTTATTAATGAACCAAACATTTGAATTTCTTCTCCCTCTTCCTATTAAATGTGATTGGAGTTGACTGACGGGGACAACACCACTCTAACCAAAACGTTTTCAGAGGAAAGGTGTCCACACATTTAGTTATGACTTCCAATGATTAAGAGGATCTTGGGAGACTTTTAGACTGAACATTTTTTGACCCCCTCCCAAACCTAATAAAATCACTCATCTACAGACCAAACTTGGTATTCTAAGATTTCATGAATCTGGCTCTAGATCTGAACAATTTCGATGGCATAAAATGCACAATTATCAATTATAAATCAGCGGTTGACACTTACAAGGTGGTGTGAAGTTCAAGAAAGTGTACGTTGCCTTAAATCCCACACTCTGCATCTCATTTTTACCATCAGAGATAAAACGTAGCTTCAAGCTGTCAAGAAATGAGTAATATATTAAATCTTTTCTTCGTTGACCACATATTGTCTCACTTGCAGCTCCATTTTCTTTGTAGGCATTTTGGATTTTCAGAGAATCACAGCTGCATAAATTACAGTCGAAGATGTCCATGCTTTTATCAATTACTAGCTTCACACGGTTTCCCTTGTTGGCTGTGATTTGCCAGTTGCAGTCTTGGTTGTTTGGATACCTTCTGGGGAAGAAAGGACTGGTGATAACACCTGATGTTTCATTCAACTGGGCCATTGTTGGACATACTGAGAAGCAAAGAAATCAAAAAATATAATTAATATGAATCCAAATACATATAATATCATCAAAATAGATATAAAAGGTGTATGGTATAGCAGAATTCCCTTGCACCATTGGAGTCGTAGCACAGTGTTGCGATGATGATGATGATGATGATGATGATGATGATGATGACGATGATGATGATGACGACGACGATGATGATGGCGATAACAGAATAACTTATGCTCTTTTTGGTCAGATACATTAGGTTATATTTGTCTTCATTTTTTGCTCAGCAATAAAAGTTCATAACATGTTAACGTGTGGAAATAAATCCAAGGTAGATGTAATCTAATCTTTGGCTTACTTGCCTGATAACACAACAGTAATGTGATGACACCCATAATGATTATTATTTTTAGTTTAAGCACTGTCATTTTCTTTCGACAGGGGGATGTGTTTTTTCTTTTAGTTTTTGTAATGCCAACAAAAACAAATTCTGCAAGTATCAACTTCCTAAATAATTCCTACTCATTACTCTTGGGCTCTTTTCCTAGACACATGTTTCAACTAAATTCAAACTTCGTTGCGTGTGTGTTTACTTACTGTCATTTTCAAAGATCGCCTCATAAGATGCATTGAATCCTGAGAAAACATTGTTTCCAGAAACCAGCCTCACTTGGATGTTATTCCCGACAGAGTACACTGGAGGAGGAATTTTTTGACCACAAAGTTTGAATTGTCGAGCGTTATCATCTGAAGCAACGTTTGTGATGAACACCTTGGCACCACCAAGAGTATTTCTGCAGTCAGTTGGCTGACTTGGTTCCAGTGTAAAGCTGTGGAATGTAAGTTTGATGATACGACCAGCAGGAACTGTGATAGTCCAGGCACAATCTTTGTTTTGAACAAAATCACCAGGAAAATTTTCGCTGGTTAGGAATCCGCTAGTTCCACCAAGGGCATCTCCACATGCTACAATGAAAAAAGGGTTGCTGGCTTTTATGGAAGGACATAGTTATGTTTCTTGGTTACATATACAAGAAGGACGTAAGGGTATATGTGTCCTTAAACCATAACTGTTGGCCTGATGCACCTGGCTTTTAGTCAGGATTTGAAAAGAGGGTATCCAAAATTTTTGACTTTGTTGGAAAATCCCAAAAACATTACTGAAAAAAAGGTACCTTCAGACATTAATAATTGAAGGCGTGAGGGCAAGACCCGCACATTAAGTTTTTGGCTAAATTGAACATTGAATATTAAATATTCATCCGAATCAATCCATTCGTGCGAACGAAAAGCGAAGAAGTCTATCTCTTGATTTTGCGGGTTTTGTGCTGAGATGTGTGACGATGTAAGGAGTGGAGATAGAAGTGAGAGCAAGCGGCACTTAACTGAAAGTAAGACTTTTATGAAGTGAAAACACCAGCTCGTTAAAATGGGATCGGGGTTCGCTTTTGCCCCAGGGTTAAGCCACTAAACCCCAACTTGCAACGTTAACCCTAACCTTAGGGTTAGGGTTATAAGAGTTATAGTCTAATCCCTAAAAAGTTCGCTGGTTTCATTGTTTTGAGGAACAAAAGGTCTCCTTTGTTTATCGTTTGTCAAAGAAAATTGCTAAAGATGCTGCCAGCAAAAATCTTATCTTTTTGCATGTGTCATTCTTAGAAAACGAAGGAAAGACCAGCGAAATGAAATACAGGGCAGTGTTTAGCACACGTAAACAAACTTGCATGCGAAGCTTGGAGTTGTTTTTGACAATGTTCAATTGAGCCAAAACCTTCATGTGCGGGTCTTGCCCTCACGCCTTCAATTATTACAGCAAAGCCTGAAAAACCCCTAAAATTGTTTCTGGAATGTTTATTGTATTGCAATCAATCAGATACGTGATGAGACCACAAATCATATCTGCAAGAGTAATCAGCTGAAATTTTGGATTAGGGAAATAATGGTAATAAACCCAACCGGGCTGAAAAAATAACAAATTGTCCTGAATGTTACATACAAAGTGGAGATGTTCAGCTCAGCACCAGTCGCATTCGATGCTGTCCAACTTTGTCCTTTACTGTTGTTTTTGCTGGAACATGCATTTTTGTTAAATGTAAACATTCGTACTGAACATGTACTTTGTTTTGCAATTTTAAACCATGGCACACATCAAGTGTGTACATACTGAGTAAAAAAACGAACTGGTATAGTGCACAGTGGACATCACTTTAACTTTGCATCAATAGATTTAATGATCTTGGATGCTGGGCTAACCCAATTTGTAATTCATTACAATGTACATGTACACACAAGAAATTACATTATAAGAACAGCACTTACGATTTGATGTCACATAGCCAACCAGAAAAGCAACTGCAAGTAAAAGGGAAGACTATGTCATGACAGAATAAATAAATACTGGTATACAGAAGTCTGTAAAATTGTTCATATTCATTTTGAAATACATATTACAACATGTTTATCAATAGTTTGGCCTGTATCCTTGAAATAAATACTGGCAATAACTAATACCTACCTACTAACTAATACCTACCCCCAGAGGGAAACATTAGAGGGCTGCAAGTAACATTTTTAAGCTTACAATGGAAATGAACCAAAACAAAAAAACACTGTAGCATAATAGAGCCACTTTTGTCATGAAATTTAATAGCCTGAGTGTGGAAATTTATTTTTTGTTCCTGATAATCTTCTGATCTTTAAAATAAATGAAGCGTTTATGGGACGTACATGGCAAAACAAGGTGCCTTACCACCCATCAACTTTATTCATAACAATCTTAAAGTTTTTTCAAGTTTGGTGAATCAGTTTTGGAGAATTTGCACTGAAAGCTAGAGGAATATTAGAATAGATTAACCATGTACTCTTTCGATCAGTTTTTACAGAAATGCCATGTTTTACATCTGTCGGCCAACGGTCACTGACCTTGAACTATCTATCAAGTACCCATACACAACAGAATTGGGGCACAGTACCCATTCCTGGTTACAAAGTCTAGGGGTACTTTGGTTTCCAGTGTCTGACTGACCCTGGCACAATATTAGTTTTCTGTTGATGGCCAGGAACCGGTGCTTGAGTATCAAGTTTCAACCCACCATAATATGAATGGTCTAATTTCCATTAACTTTTTAGAACCTATTTTGTCCTACAACATTTTTAGTGGTTGATAAGATAATGCAGAGTTCTGTTAAGGGCAAGCTCTCTTGTGTCTGTTCCATGAACCTAGACACATTTGAGTTTTGATTTGTTTTGAATAATGAAGTTGTCAAAAGGTCTTGCTAGCAGCATGCTACATATAAGTTTTCTTGTTGTGCTAATCAGGCCCGTAGCCAGGATTTTTGCTGGGGTGGGGGTGCGTATGAGCGCCTCCGGGGGTTCTGGGGGTATCCCACCAGGAAAGTTTGAAAAAAATGGGTTATCTGGGGCCGCATTTCGTGCGTTTTGAAGACAGTTTGTTAGGAAACAAGGCAGATAAAGGTGAAGGTAGCAAGGACAATAATTCTGGTACATTTTTAAATTCAAAACGTAGTTTTAGAAACAGAACCTTGTAAACATAATTTACAATTTATTTAATTAACAATGACGGCAGTTCTTTTAAAGAAAGACTGGAAAAAGATAGGTATCTTTATTTCGGTGTCAAATGGTCATTACATAAATCAGCCAGAGTCGGTTTGTTGAACTGTTAGCACTGTGGTAAGCTCCAACTTTCTTGGATGCTTCTTGGCAAACGCATCCACTACCTCCTCCAGATCGATGTCTGTATCATAATGAATGTGCATCAGGGCCAGTGAAGAAAGCCTTTCTCGTGTCATACTGGCTCTGGCCTCTCGTTTTGTTCTCTTCGGCCCATTTTATACGGATTCGTCAGGGGAACTACATTTCAATACCGAGTGCCGTGTTCCGAGCCAAACAAGTGCCCAGTCTGCTCTCTTTTTGGTAGCGCCTGGAAATATTAATGGCAACTTCGAACGGCATTAGTTAGAATGTATCGTTAAAATTAACCTAGAATCACACAATTTGGTCAAAAATATGCCACACGAATCCACAAATGGTGGACCCATTGAATGTAAATAGACGAAGTACAGAAATCCCATTTCCCTTCATTTATTTATTTATTTATTTTTATATTTTTTTCACAAGGAGCGGACTTCCAAGGCTCGTGGGGGGTGGGGGGGGGGGGGGGGGGGGGCTGGCTACGGGCCTGCTAATTAACCTATTGTCTGCTAATTAGCCTATTGTCTTTAAGTTATTAATGCTATTCCATGTTATGTCATGGGATCATCAGTACTTTAGACGCTGAGTGGCACATAGGGCATCAACAAGCTTTCTTCATTCCTGTCAGTCCAATGGAAGCGGTGAACCTTGCCCCCAGTTAAGGTTCAGAGACTGGATTTTTGCCTCAGCGGTCCTTGTCTAGGTAGATCTCGGGCGGCCACCCTTGTACGACTTGTGTTACCTAGCTTCTTTGTGCCTCGTGGCACATAAGGCCTCTTGTACGACTTGTACATTAACTTAAATGTTCAAATTCACTCTCACACTGTAACTGAAGATGACAGTTGAAACTGTCGAAACAAACTTGGCTTTAAAACTAACACATCTTGTCTTTTTCTTGAAACCAATAATGAAATTCAGGTTAAAGAGTTGAAGTTTAAAGGTGTAACATTAAAATCTTGTTTCTATAAAAAAAGCATTTATTCACTGTTGGAAATATGAATGTTTGACTAGGTTTTGTTACTGTATGACACTCATATCACATATCACTCAAATATCACACCTATACATAAGGATGGTGATCGAGAGCCAGTAGAAAATTATAGAGGCATCTCATTCCTAACTATAATTAGTAGAATTCTACTAGTACACTAATGCAAATGGTGCAATGTGATTGGCTGAGCTATTGAACACTATCAGCCATTAGTGTGCAGTTGCCGAAGGTCGTCCACAAAATGCGACGTTTTTATCGTTTTTCCGAAGTTTTGGAAGGAAGTTTAAATGTAAATGGATAATAAAATTCTCGACAAGACTAAAAGAAGGACATTAGCGGTTTCTTGACTTCAAAAGCTTGAAATTATTGAAAAACGGATGCACGCGCGTAAACAACTGCAAATTTACCAAGGACAATTTAATGCGTGCGATTTTGTTAAAACGTTAAGTTCGATAATGCGTAGGAAAATAATTAGAAACCATTATTTGCGTTTATTTCAGTCAGAATTCTACTAAAACAATTAGATTATTCGCTCTCAATTTCTATGAGGCGATAGTTGATTCGGCCTGCGGCCTCATCAACTATCACCTCATAGAAATCTCGAGCTCATAATCTAATTGTTAATTGGAAAATGCCAGGAGAGAATAGTGTATCATGCTATTTATAATCAAGTCATCAGTTTTATACACAACTCTCATCATGGGTTCCTCACTGGTCGCTCTTGCACTACCCAACTACTCTTGGTACATCATGACTGGTTCAAGGCCTTGGATAGGAGTGGCCAGGTCGATATAGTATTTATGTAATAGATCAAAAACGAGTGCGAGTTTTTCATCAGGGGTTCCAAACACCGAGAAAAAGATGAAAGCACGACGCCGAAGGCGGAGTTCTTATATTTTTTCGAGGTGTTTGGAACCCCTGATACGAAGCACTAGTTTTTGAGCTGGCTTCTCAAATGAAACAATAAGAAATTATGCATTGTCAAATTTTTGCCCTTTCCTGTAAGAACGCGATTGCATGCATGATTCATTAGCGTCCCGGCCATGAGCGAGGAAGGAGCGGCGTGGTTTAGGGGTCGAAAATGGTTTACAAGAAAGAGAAATAAGTCAAGAAAGCCGTATTCCCCGTCAACAAGGTATTAAAACAAATACGCGTTAACGTTTTTAAACAATGGCGAAGAACTCTTTCAGGAGGCTCGTTTAGAGTTTAGAATTTGCATTAGGTCTCGAAGCGTTCGACTCTCTGAATTGTTCGCAAAGCAAATTTGTCATTCAAGTAGAGCAAAAAGAACGAAGAGTGATATCCAGCAAAAACAATTTATGTAATAGTATTTAGTATCCGACGCTATCTGTATTTAAGGAATTGTTGTTAGCACTATTTCCGATTTCATGAGTTGTATTGTTAAAAAATTCAAGGTTACTACGGACTAATAAATATTCATTGATTAAAATTCAGTGAGGACTGATTAAAATTCAAGTTTCTTGATCAGTCTTTATAAGTTTTTGAACTAATCGAATGTGTCTTGATCGGTATGTTCATTGGGTATCAACATACATGCACCTGACCGAATTGATGCAAGCTGATTGGGTCATCACCTCATGAATTATTAATGAGTTTGAGAATGACTTTTCAAAGTCTTTTGATCTCGTCTGTCATGACATTCTCTTGACCAACTTTTTAAATATGGTGTTCGCAGAGAACTGCTTGATTGGTGCAGAGATTATTTAACAGATCGTCAACAGAGTGTAGTGGTGAAAGGAGAGGTTTCTGATTGGCTACCTGTAACCTCTGGTGTCCCACAAGGTTCTTTGTTGGGACCTTTATTTTTCATAGTATATATCAATGATTTACCTGGGATAATTAGTAAGGGCAGTTCAATCGCTTTATATGCTGATGAAAGTAAAATGTACAGGGTTATTAATACTCAAGAAGATCTGTCTAATTTTCAGAGTAACATAGATAAAATATCAGATTGGTGTAAGAGGAATAAGATGATAATGAACACTAAGAAATGTAAGATCATGCACATAACCAGGAAAAAAATCACCTTTATTTGGGGAATATTTTATTGAAGGTCAACCCTTAGAAAGTGTCAATGTTCACAAAGATTTAGGACTGTTTTCTGCGAGTGATCTCTCATGGAATCAACATATAGACAAAATTACTGCTAGGGCTAGTAGAGTGTTAGGATTGGTTAAAAGAACTTGTGGAGATCTCAAGGACATTGATACTAAGAAAACACTGTACTGTGGTTTTGTGAGACCTTTATTGGAATATTCATGCGAAACTTGAAATTAGAGGTTGTTCAGCGAAGAGCCACCAGATGCATTACTAAGTCTGACGAAGATTACGATCTGAGATTATCGAAGTTAAAATTGTTGTCTTTATTTAATAGGAGGTTCATTAGAAATATTTCATTTTTGTTTAATGTAATTAATGAGCATTATGATATAGATATCTCAGACAATCTCATATTTTGTAAGGACAGAAGCACAGGGCACAACTTGAGGAAAAATGTCACACAGGATCTTGTCCCAAATCTAAGTAGGACTAATGGTTTTAAATATAGTTTTTTAACCGTATTGTCAATGAATGGAATAGTTTACCTAATCATATTAGAGAAGTAAATTGTATTGCAACTTTTAAAAGGAATGTTTTAAGTTTTCTTATGGATAATTAGAATATTTGTATATTTGTATATATATGTTGCAGTTAATTTATTTATTCAGTTAATTTTTATTCTTCCTTTGTTTTAAACCCATTATCATACATTACCATACCATAATAAATGGGGACATCCCTAGTGTGGTGCCATTGCGCTTTTAGTTGTCTCCTTCTCCACAGCTTTTTGTTTGTTTGTTGTTGGTTAATTAGTTATCTTAGTTTTCATAATGTATTTGTGTTGTATGGAGTAAATCGTAATAAAATTAAATAAAAAAATAAAAATAAATAAGGGTTGTCCAATACTGTCAAATAGAGTCCATTGGAAAATGGGTTATACCAATTCGATCGATTCGATCGATTTAGAGAATTATTATTTTCGATCGGAAAAGTGCAGCTTTCAATTGGACTGTTGCATCTCATTATCGCCATAGTAGTCGTTATAGGGCCCCATAAACGTTTGTCGATTCGATCGATTCGTCGAATGGCGAATTGTTTTGACGATCCGACAAGTGGAGTTGTCGATCGGAAATTGCATCCCATAAGTGGCACTTAGAAAATATTTCACGAAATTCTTATGGCAGAGCACGTCAAGTGTAACTGAACGAAGAATATACACTATGTTTAGCGTGTTTGGGCTATCACGCTTTAAGAACGAAGAATATACACTGTGTTTAGCGTGTTTGGGCTATCGTGCTTTAAGAACGAAGAATATACATTGTGTTAAGCGTGTTTGGGCTCTCATGTTTTTAGAACGAAGATGTTTAGCATGTTTGGGCTCTCACGCTTTCTCACTTTCTCACTTTCTCACTCTCACTTGATATGCACTGTACCAACTGTACGACTCGGAAAACTATTGTTTCACGACCCGTACGACTCGAACGAGTCGTACCACTTGTAATACATCCCAAGTCTCACTAATGATATGCAATTCACCACTTGTACGACTCGTAAACCATTGTTTCACGACCCGTACGGCTCGTACGACTCGTACGAGTCGTACCACTTGTAATACAACCTAAGCATCACTAATGATATGCAATTCACCAACTGTACGACTTGTAAACTATTGTTTCACGACCCGTACGAGTCGTACGGGTGGACTGTTGCCATTTACGACTCGTATCAGGTCGTGTATATTGGACATGGATGCTGAAACGTTGATTTTACGGTGTTGGCTTTAGCCGTAAAATACATTTATTCTTTTGTTGCGTGTCACATGTCACGTACGTGCCGAGTTGTTCATTTCAAAGACGCCAAATTGTAATTTTGTCGAACTTTGATCGACGTTCATACAAAATTGCTACTAGATCCCACACATTTGAAAACGTAAACCTAAAATTCAATGACAGGCCTAGGACTCTCTGTCGTTCAAATATCAAAAGATTTGAAGCACCACCGGTCAGCTTTTTGCCTCTCTGGATTTGGGTTATTTTAGACTTTCGTTTAAATGAGAAAAGTGTGTCTACTTAATCCCCGGGGGGGGGGGGGGGGGGTTCTCCCCCCCGGGGGGGATAGGGGTGTGCCGCGAACGTTCTCAAACCCTGACCCTATTTAAGGATAAAGAAAACGAAAATTAATACCCTTTCTAAGGCCCAAACCTGAAAATTGACACCCTTTTCAAGGGGAAGAGAAGCATTGCGTGACGACTCAAATAACGGCTAACTGCGCACGGCAAAGCTCAAATCTTTCAAAATCGCTTCAGTTTTAACAGACCATTTTTTTCGTTTAGCTGGGCGTTTATTTGAGCTGATAGAATTTTGGTACCCTATCTAAGGATCACACCGGGAACACAATGCCAAAAGGAACAAAAGTGATACCCTATTTAAGGACCGAGAACCTAAAAATACATACCCAATCCCACGGCACATACCTATATAGCCCATATATGGGAGTACCCCCCCCCCCCCCCCGGGACTTAATCCAGGCTTCGTTCGCTCAGAAATAAACAAAGATAAAAATAATAACCAGCTTTCGACTATGGAAGAGTCAATCCGTACAATTAAAATTGGGAAAGATTCACAGCAGTTGAAACGTCTGTGTAGCATGAAGCTGAGAAGTGTAAAATTTCGGATCGCCGAGAAGTGAAATCTGAGCTTCCGGTACGATGATAGCCTAACCAGCCGGGAGCGATGAGAGGCGGCTGTATTCGCAGGCTAATCGACAACAAATAGAATGTTGTTTTTTTCGGATGGACTCTATTTGACAGTATTGGACATGAGGCTGTATGAGGATTACATATTAATAACAATTAAATATTGTAAACAGCCAACAAATATGCATAACTATATGTACATGTATTATGCTGTTACATGCTATGATATTAAATATTAATTGTTATGTAGATGAAAAGAATTTACAACATTATGCCGAGAAAAAGTGAATTGTACATTCAGGTTTAACTTTCAATGTTTACAGGAAGAGAAAAGGTATTTTTTTTTTGGTGGAAACAAAAACGAGTCAATTATTTGAAAAGACAATATCAAAGAAAAACCTCAAAAAGCTAGCGCGCTGACATTACTATGTCCATACAGCTGTCAGTCATTTTAAATTGTATGCAAGCTTTCGTTTGACTTTAGCTGGCTTCCATAACGCTATAAAACATCAAGAAATAAAAGCTATGCAGACATACAAATGCAGGAATCGGACCCTGTTGATAAGTCTTTCTAATGAATGTTAAAAACATGCATGAAGTAATTTTACGATCGAGAAAATGTTGCTTCAGTTACTAAATAAACAACGCTTCAAGAACTTCGATAGAAAATATTAAAGCGCTAGCTAAATTTGAACAAAAAGTCGAAGCCTACAACCACAGCTAATACTTTGAAACAGATATTTAGAAATGCCAGTCACGTTCTAACCAAAACTACAACGTTTGTATGGCGATAACGTCATACTTGCTTGAAAATACAATTTATACAGCCAACATCAATGAAGTTTCAGGATATACTCACGAATCATATGCAACGCCCAAACAACGGCCATTTTGCAAGATCGCTGAACCACAATCGGATCGTCACACGCTAGAAACCTTGGAATTGTTTTCGCGGAGAACGGAACAACTTGCCTCGCTATTTACTTTAACCGAGCTGTATTGCTTTGGAAACAGGTTAATAAAATTCTGACGATCGGACGAAAATAGATGTGACCTACTGTCGTACATGTATTTGACCATGTATTTGCCTATCCGCTTAGCTTCCGCACACTCATCAAAACAGCTTAGCAGCCACCCTTGTAAAAACACTGGTTTGGATTGGACTCCAGGAAGAGTGGATTATCGGAATGGCCGTACGAAGCTGTACCACGGTTCCAGATGGCAAATAAGATGTCTCTAAAGAAATATTTAATTGGCAACAGAATTACTCTGTGTATCACGGCATAATAGATCTGGGGCTGAAAGTTCTGCGAAGCAACGTGAATATTACCAATTTGTTGGCTATAATACAGGTTTACCGAAAACGTTTGGATGCAGAGGACCACGCAACGAAGAATAAAACTACTTGACTTGTCTGTTGCCAGATCTCCTGTAAAAGAAATGCTCGTACCAGACGTCACGTTAAGTGCAGATAAAACCAAATTGATTGCAAGGCTGGTACTACGGCAAAAGGGCAAAATTTATTGGCCAATATTTCAACTAGCAGAGCTAGTAGTCTTCTTTAGGGCCAGTATAATGCGAAACTAACGGCTCTAAAATTGGAATAGGGATATGCACAATGGCAGTTGATTTTCAACTACATGTAGATATAATGAAATAAGATACATAACTATATACAACTCTGAAAAATGTAAAAAATACCAGAATAACCAAAACAAAATTTAAGAAACTTGGGGATACCATGCAAATATATAAAAGATGAAAATAAAAGTAAAAATAAAATAAATAGACTAGTTAATGTCCATTCCGTCGATTGATGCCATGTGGTGTGAGTGTTTGACCTTTTTCTATAAAATAGGCTTATCTAGCTTTTCTACGAGAAGCATTGTTCGTGGATTGAAGTTCGAGAGGAATGCGTTTCATGTCTTTGATAGAGTGATCCGGCAGGTTGAAATGTGTAGGTACTGCTTCTGTAGCGTTAGCGTGACTAGCGTTATTTGTGGCTTGTTTGAGTTCGGTGAATCGTTCGCGAAGTGTACGCTTAGTCTCCCCTATGTATAGATCGTTTTCACTGTCACGCAACAAAAATATAAATCGAAAAACTATTGAGTGAATGATTTCAAGAAAATAGGATATTATAGGAGAGAAGCAAAGAAGTAATTTCTCCAAATTTTAGGTCTGTGCGTTGTCCCAAACTTAAGATATTCGTCGAAATGTTTTGCACAAATTTACAGAGCCCAGTATGGATTCGCCATATTGGTGTACATCTGTGGTACACCAATATGGCGGCCGGAAAATACTGTAAACATCTGGAACTTACTTTGATCATCTAGGCCACTGATTATCGGTATTTGACAAACAAACATTTTCATAAACATATTTCCTGCTACTTTAACTTCTCAAATGGTTAAAAATCACAAGATAAATGTATATTTTTTGGCAAACACGATCGTAACTGCATGTCACGCACCGCCATTACTCTGAAATTCAAATCGCGCTGGTTTTCAAACGAAGGACGCTACTGAGCTGAAAAGTTGCAAATAGATATTATTTTAGTACCTCTTATACCTGAGGTGGATAAAACCTATGGTGTCTCTTTAGTTTTGGATTTTGGTACCTGATGACGTCACGTGAAAACGATCTATTGTTTCTTACATTTGTGACATTCTATCATGTACGTTAAGTTTGTGGATTTGCAAGTTATATGTTGCTTGATTTCCCGTACCTCTCCCGTGTTGCTGTATGTGTACGTTGTTCTACCATCTTCTATGTGGGGGCAGGTGAGATATCCGTGTTTGGAGTTGCAGCGGAAAGGGCCATGTGGTTGGTTGGGTGCAGTGTTTGCTGGATTCCTGAGTTTTGCGCGAACTAATAGGTCGCGGAGATTTGGTGAACGCCGATAAGCCACAATAGGTGGTGTATATTTTGTGTACGCGTGCTGTTGAATTGAGAATGGGTTGTTTCTTCTGCAGTATTTTGTTGATGTTAGGTAAGGCTGGGCTATAGGTTCGATATAGGTGATTGTGAATGGGACTCTGCTGGGTTTTTTGATGTCATGACTTTGTTCTTTCAGAATGTCATTTCTAGGAATAAGTTTGGCTCTTGAGATTTGACCTCTTACGAAACGGGGTTTCCCGTTCACAATCACCTAAAACCCAGCCTTACCTTCCCATTTTGAGCGCACTCGTACGTGTGGGAGTAGTATTTCCCGGGTTATTTTTGCAAAAACCAAGGGCAAATAATCTCGAATTGAACACAGTAATTCGACTTACCAACTGGAAGGTTGTTAATTTCTCTTGGCTATCCACGAGAAATAATACAAAAGCAGTGTTTGTGTGACAGTGACATTGTTTTTTGTGAATCTGTCAACACTTTTCAAGCCGACGGTATGGTTCCCTGCAGCGCTCTATCGTGGAGCGCACGCTTCTTATTTCTATAAAAATGTTAAGAAATAACTGAAAATAATTATTGCTTAAGAAATATTATAATATTTTTTATTAACCTCGACATGGCACCCTTGACCCCCGACAAGGTATTCTCGGCCCTCGACCAGACTCATTCCCCGGCGATGTTTTAGCGCGAAAAAGCCTTATCCACGAGCTCTTATTACAAGGACCTCATTTGTTATTATGTGATTTTGCTTCTCTTTCATTCTTGATCTTCGTTTTATTGCTCTTCGTTTCCCTTTATTGGCCGTATTGAGGTCGCGAAACGAGTTAAAAAATCCTTGGACAGCGAAAAAATCGAAACCAGGACCTAAGAAGACAAAAGCGGAATTTGCTGAAAGCAAGAAGAAAAACTTGACCGACAGTGACAAGAAATCCTTCGAACAAATCGAACTACCCTTTGCTACTTTATTTTATGTACTCTTCCCCCGCATATTTTTCTTGGATTTTCCATTTGTCTTGCACGTTCAAGTTCAACAAAGAGAATGTACGTGACAGTCACACTATTATTGCCTTTGAATTCCCGCGAACATCGTTTCGCTCGCTGTGAACGGTAGGGGTGCCATCATTTCATTGGCCGGTGGCATATCCTGTTGACAGAAGGGCGTAACATGTTTACAAATCTTCAAATGGCAAAAACTCGCAATCGTTTCTCACGAGAATGTCATCTCTTTGAACGAATTAAAAGGGTATGTAGAGTTGATGGATTCTAACGAAATTTGGCCAGAACATTCGTTAAGCATCGAGGAACAAAAGGGTGTTAGGATTTCCGGCCGCGAACGCAACAGGGTCGGCAAGATTTTCGATACTGTAACTTTACAGACTTAAACTCACTCACTCACTCACTCATGCCCTTTACGCCTAAGTGGCATGTAGGGCAGCAACGTGTTCTCTCCACATCTGGCGGTCCCTTGCCATGAACTTGATGCCCTCCCAGGTCTTCCCCATCTCCTTTATTTCTTTCTCAATCGTCCGTCGCCATGTGATCTTGGGGCGACCTCTCTTTCGTTTTCCTTCTGGCGTCCAGTGCATAGCGGTTCTTGCAATGGAGGCTTCTTGGCGAGTGACGTGACCAATCCACCTCCAGCGTCTCCTCATCAGGATGGTAGCCATTGGTTCAGTTCCACACCGTTCAAAGAGGTCTTTATTTGAGATTACATTGGGCCAAAAGATGCGTAAAATACGCCGAAGGCTCTTGGTGTGAAATGTGGAGAGTTTTGTTAGATCCTTCTCCGTTAAACGCCAACATTCTGAACCATACAGAAGGGTTGTGAGGACGCAGCTGTGATAGAGCTTCAGCTTGGTACAAGTACTGTAAGTGGAGCAGCGCCATACCTTATTCATCATGTTGAGCGAGTTCCTAGCCTTGTTGAGACGGCTCTGGATGTCCAGGTCAGTTCCTCCATCTCTACTGATGATGCTGCCGAGATAGGTAAATCTGTCTGTGTATGGAAGTTCTTCATTATCAATCTGGACTGGTCGCGTGTTGGTGGTGTTCAGCGCCATAATTTCAGTCTTCTTGCTGCTGATGTTAAGGCCAACTTGCTTAGCAAAAGTGTTGAGGCGTTGCGTCTTCTCTTGAATGTGCGTGTGGGTGTGTGATAGTAAGGCTAGATCATCAGCGTAATCCAGGTCTTCCAAGTAAGAGAAAGGCGTCCATCTGATGCCCCTGATCTGGTCCTCAGTGGTGCGATGCATGATCCAGTCCACAACAAGGTTGAAAAGCAATGTGGACATGACACACCCCTGTCTGACACCAGTGTGAACTTCAAATAAGATGTCACCATCACCAACACAGCAGGTAAAGTTGTCATAGAAGCTTTTGATGATCTCAGCAAGGTGGGAGGGGATTCCATACGCTCGTAATATCTTCCAGAGGCTGTGCCGGTGCACACTGTCGAAGGCTTTGGCAAAGTCTACAAAGTTGACATAGAGAGTTCGCTGCCATTCAGTACTCTGTTCAATAATATTTCTCAGCGTGAAAATATGATCGATACAACCCCTTCCTCTCCTGAAACCGGCCTGTTCCTTGCGGAGTTTATCGTCCACAGCCAGTGATAGGCGCTTCATGATGACTTTCGCTAAGATCTTGCTAGGGGTGGATAATAGTGTAATGCCACGCCAGTTGCTACATTCAGAGAGAGCTCCTTTCTTTGGTATCTTGATAATGATACCCTGATTCCAGTCATCAGGAATTTTCCTTCTGTCCCATATGGTGTTAAAAAGTGGTTGTAAGATATTTGCAGTGGTCACAGCGTCTGCCTTGAACAGCTCAGCATTGAGGCGGTCTTTGCCAGGTGCCTTGTGGTTTTTTAGGGATTTGATGGCTGCAATGATCTCTTCTTTCTTCGGTGGCCCAGTGTCAACATCTAAGTCCTCCTCAGCTTCTGGAATATCAGGCTCCTCTTCTGGTGGTGGTCTGTTGAGGACTTCCTTGAAATGCTCTACCCAGCGTGCTTCTTGGTCTTTTTCAGAGGTGAGGAGCTGACCTTGTTTATCTCGTATGGGGACATTTCTGATGCCATTATATTTTCCACAGATCAGTTTAGTGACTTTATAGACATTCTTCTGCTCTCCCTTTTGCGCCGCTTCCTCTGCTTCTTTTGCTAGTTCTTCCATATATGCCCTTTTGTCAGTTCGGATCTTTCTCTTGACACGCTTGTTGATTTCTGTGTAAGCCACTCTATACTTCTCTCGGAGTCTGGCTGATCTGCTGTCGTTTATCTTCTTCTTCAGCTGGCGTCTCTCCTCGATAACCTGCCACGTGTCTGGTGTAATCCATTCTTTCTTTTTTTCTAGTCTTTTGCATCCCCAGACAGGTTTTACTTGCTTCATCAAAGATGTTCCTGACTTGCTTCCACTGTTGGTTTACAGTGTCTTCGTCTTCATTGTCTTGCTCGTCTATGTTACTTAAAGCTTGGAATCTGTTCCTCAGCTGTAGGACAAAAGCATTCTTAGTCCTTTGATCTTGTAATCTGCTGATGTCATATCTACGGATGCAATGTTTGTTTCGTCCAGCTGCTCTCAGTTTCAGTCTCAACTTTGCAGTCACAAGATGGTGATCGCTGCCTGCATCAGCCCCTCTTCTTACTCTTACATCAAGCAGGGAGCGGCGCCACATGCTGTTAACCATTAGATGGTCTATTTGGTTTTGATCCCGCCCATTTGGGGATATCCAGGTGAGTTTGTGAATGTTGCGATGCGGGAATAAAGTTCCACCAATGATCATGTTGTTGAATGCACACCATTCTACCAGCCTCTCTCCATTATCATTCTGCACTCCACATCCTTCTCTTCCCATGACCCTTTCAAAATTCACATTGTCTGAGCCCACCTTGGCGTTAAGATCACCCATCACTAGCAGGAGGTCTCGACAATGGACGTTCTCAAGTGTTGCTTGCAGTTGCTCATAAAAGGCTTCTTTATCTCTGTCGTTGCTGTCATTAGTAGGTGCATAGCATTGTATGATGGACAAGTTAGTCTGCCTGCCCTTAAATCGTGCTTGAATAATCCTGCTGTTTACTGGCTTCCACTCCATTAAGTACTTTTCCATCCCTTTCTTCATGATGATTGCAACCCCTTCATGATGTAGATCATCTTCTCTCCCAGAGTAGAGAACTGTCTCTCCTGTTGTTGTCTTCATTCTCCCAGATTTTGTCCATCTACTCTCACTTATGCCTAAGATATCAAGTTTGTAACGCTTCATTTCAGCAATGACCTGCGCCATCCTACCTTGCTCATACATTGTTCGCACATTCCAAAAGCCAATCAGTGTAGTTGTTTTAGCGCTGACGGCTCCCATTGTCGTGACAGCGGCTTCCTTTCGGCTTTGGCCACTGTCAGTCATTCGAATCCTATTACCTGCAGAGTTTCTGGTGTTTTCACTCTCGGCATTCACTGCTGCCCATGGCGTGGATTCCGGAGGCTCGTTCTGCACAGATGATTCATGTAAGTTACACGTTGCTGTTTCCGTAACAAAGGCTTTTTATATGACAGGGTTGTTAACCCTGTGCAAAACCCCCAAACCTGGAGGACCGGTAGATTGCTCTTTGTCTGGCCCCTAACCTTTGACCTGTCTGGCATGGGTGACCCTGACAGGACCCCGAGAGGTCCAGCCAGCATAGCTCTCAGGCTCACTGGAGCACGCAAGCCCCCCCACCACGGCAAGGTGGCAATCTTATTTGGGGGAGACAGACTTAAACGGCTCGATAAAAAGATAACCAATAAGAATTAAGAAAAAGTCTGACACCCTTTGAGAGATTGATTCTTGCTGATTAATATTGTACAGTGCTTTTGCAGTAGTGGTTGTGCTTGATACCCGATTAATTCGGCGGAATAATACTCGGTAGTTTTCTGTTTACCGGCTTTTTTTTTCAAGAATGGCTCTGCCAAACAGCGGATATTTCTTTACCTTTCTTTTGCTATATAAATGTGGTAGTTTACTTTAAAACAACGCGCGTACGATTTTTTTTTCCGAAGGACACCCTCGAAGGTTTGTGTAACCTTAAGTTAAATCTTTCGCTTCTGAATTTTTTTCCAAAAATCGCTTTTTCACCGTTTAATTGTTTTTTTTTTTGGTGCTATGATGATACATTGCTCTAAACTTCGCTACTAAAGCGCATGCTCCTTTCGACTGACCCGTTCTAGACTTTTTTTTTTGCATTTTTTCTTTCCCCGTTTTCGTTCCATAAATTCTCGTCAATTTCAACGCTTCACATTCTTTCTACCGGTTTGCAAGTTTAGTCTTAAGCCACCGTGCTGAGTTACTCATCAATATTTTCTCTGTTTTGAGTGCAAATGTGTTGAAGACTGAAAAACAGTTATAATAAACAGCCACATAACTAAACAATAAGCATTTTGATAGTGGTTTCGTGGTAATTAAAAGCACAAATTATGTAAGAACTCACAGCCAGTCGATATGTGATGGACTCATTAATCCGCGATTTATTGTTCAACCACCTAATTCATGAATACTGAATGTTAAATACTTTTCAATCTTTAAAGCCAGTAACAATACATTGTAGAAAAAAACCGATGTTAAATCGACTTTCTATACTTTGCCTTTTATTGGGCATCTAACTGGAGGGAAACGAAGAACTTTTGAAAGCAATGCTGAAGATAGCGAGCGACAACGTAAAAAACGAATATCAAATTCACTGTAGTGATGAAACTGGGAATTTGATCTCATTAAAAGATCTCGACTCGTGGAAAACACTCCTGGATGCTGCCGTTACACGTAACCATGAGGGGATTCTTGATATCGCCAAAACTTTGAAAGAAGGAGAGCTACCACAGATCTTATATCACAAGAAATGTCGCGCTATCGTTATGTTGAAGAGGGATCTACAAAAACTGGCTCAATCTGATATCAATTCAAAGACACAGGTGACAAAAGTAGCCACAGATCTTCTGTCCCACAACCGGTAACCACGCAAAGTAGAGTCTATGAACTCAGAACGAATTTGTGTATTTTGCAGGAAGACCAAATACCTTAACTAAGGGAGCAAAAACAAGAGAGGCACTGATTCAGCGTGTTGACTAGCGTGCTGATAACAAAATCTGGAGAGGAGCTTCTAGTAAAAACAATTCAAGAATACTGGCTATTGTTACCAGAGAGCCTGTTGCGACAGAAGCATGCCACCATAAGTCTTGCTATCGTGATTACATTCGAAACGTTCAAGGAGCTGTTAGCAGTAGGAATGCGAAAGAGGAAGATATGTGTCTGAAATATACCAATGCAGAATCACAAGCCTACGAAATGTTGTTTACATATATCAAAACAGATTTGCTTCAGAACCTAAGGATCGTTAGAATGGCCGAGTTGTATACCATGTTTACATCGTTCTTCAATTCTCAAGGCACAGAGATCAAAGCATTTACGAGAACCCATTTTTGAAGGAAACTTGAAGGACAATTTAGGAACATACTGGATTTTGAAAACCTTTCTGGCAACAAACGAGTTTTTGTTAATCCGCCTAGTCTTTCCAGACTAGGTTTAGCCAACTTGAAGGTAGCTGTGGATAAGTCTAATGTTGCTAGCCCTTCATACAGTACAGAAGAAATATCAAAAACCGCCCTCTACCTTAGAAAAGCTATCCAGGAGCAAGAAAGAAAAGCATTATGGCCTCCCCAACCTTGTGAACTAACTGAAAATTCCGTGACCATTCCGGATGATCTCAAAGAGTTTTTGTTCACTCTGCTGACTGGTAGTACTGAATTTTCAGGCGTGCAGTCTTGTTCTCCAAAGGTTCAACGCCTTATAACTTCGTTTGGACAAGACTTCGTATTTGGTGCGAGTGGTGGACGACAAAAGCCTCCAAAGCATGTCTTACTTCCGTTCGCCGTTAAATCTCTCTTCAACAACGTACATTGTGCCTTTAAAAGTTGGCAGCAACCTCACGCAACGAACTTCCCCTCCCCGACAACATCCGACATCCGTCCATTCATATCGATGGTCTCGAGGAATCGCAGGAATCGCAATGGAATCGCAGCTCAAGCTTATCATTTTGGTCCCCACCCTCCGTCAGCCTCAACGCCGAACATCATGTAATGGAAAAGAAGAAGTATCGAATATGTGGATGATGAAACTCTACCTATCTACAATGCGAGCGCTGTGGGCCCCATTCTAGAGGATATGTGGAGATCAATTTAAATCAAACCATGGAATGTGCACGGAAAAAGAACCTGCTATGGGTTTTAGTACGCATTCATACAATTGAGAAGCAAATTGTTCTTAGTTGAACTGGCTTTAACATTTTAGTGCGAAATGACCAAGAAGTTACTACGGATAATGTGGGTTACCTTGCAACTATCAGTGCACCAGCGACAAACATGTCTACTGTGGGTGTGTTTCGCACCATTTGCACGTTCTTGTCAGTGATCGGGAGGCGATACCAGGACGCTGGTTTGCGAGATGCGATAAACGAGTCTGACCAAATGAAGCAAGTGAAATAAACTTGCCCTACATAGATGCAATATAGATTTACAACTATCCTAGGTAAAAACATGATATTATTTAGCATAATCAGGTTAACTGGAGTGCATTTCAGGCCAATCGGGCACTATACACATCAGGCTAAAGTGCAATATTTTGCAGTAAGTGCATTTAGGAGTTGCGATTTCAGACTCAGTCATTCATTCAGTGTTTCATGGACAATCACAGGGAGCAGAGGAGACAAATTCGACCGTTCTAAACATATCTTTTGTTTACGCGACGGTTAACCAGCGGGAATCCGTTTTCGGTATGTTGCGTAATTGCGTGGGCTTCCGTTGGTTGCCCGAAGCTTTCCGCACGGTCATTGAGCCTTCGGCTACGCCAAGCGGAACAGGATTCCCGCTGGTTTAACCGTCGCGTAAACAAAAAGGTCAGATAACGTGTGACAAGCGCTGCGAAAAAGATCAAAGCATTTTCATATTTACAAACGTCGAATTTGGCTCCCCTGCTCCCTGTGGGACAATTGCTGTAAAAACAGCTTTAATCACTTTCACTTTGTCTGGTTAAATTAACTGGCCACTCTGGCCGACCAGAAAATATCCAATGTATATGGTCAACCAGGGTTAAAACTCCATCCCCTACATGTAACGTCATTTACATGTATTTTTTGTTACCATTCTGCATGACCATAACTCCTGCCTCATTATTGACATTGACCAGGCTGGCTTTATACCTATTGTTCTAATTTTTTTCTTGGCCAATCTTCCTGAAACACGGCTTGTGGTCAGTATGACTCAAATTTTAGTGAATGAGTCTCACCACAAGTTGTGGTCATTTAGTCCCTTAGTAGTTATATTTCAAGCAAAATCATTATTGTTGCATGTATCAATAGTCATCTCCATGCTTGTTATATATTTAGGCCTTGTTCAGCACAGCCATTTATTTTGTTTACATTTTTAAGCTACAAACACATCTACAATATAATTGTTCTGACAAATATATAATAAGTACTGTAATAGTAAAGCCGCATTTTATTGTAGTACTTATATTTCAAGTGTAAAATATTTTTACTGTTGGTTTCTCTCAAGAAATTATCTATTATTATAAGTACTTAATAGAAAAAAACTTGGATGTGAATGCTGAATAAGCGACTTAAGAATAAAAGAAATAAAATCACTTACAGTGGCGGATCCAGACCTTCAGCTAAGGAGGGGGCCCGCTTGACTATGAATGTTGACTTCTGCGAAGATAATTCCGTCACTTCAAAGGAAATGCGCTATTTCCGAAAAAATAAGGTGGAGGCCCGGGCCCCCCGGGCCCCTCCCCTGAATCCGCCACTGACTTATATGTAAATGTGTAGTTATTATTTAACAGACACAATGCATTTTGACAATGTTTTCAACGTTCATTCGTCACTGGCTTATTGCCTTTTAATATTTGATGACATTTGTCAATTATCTTGTTTACTATTGATCAATATCACTAGCTTGAAACATTTGCCCCACCGAGCAAACATGTTCAATATCAGATTATCAGCCTGTGGAAATTAGTTCAATATAAAGAGTTTGATTATATTTACCATCCATTGAAAACTTGCCTCGAAGCAAATTTGTAATATAATTTAGTCAATGACAACAGTAGAAATGACATCATTGTACGAGGACAAGACTATCATAGCTATAACACCCGCTCTAAGGAAATCATTCGGACTACAAAATCTGTTACCAACTGGGGACTTCTTAGATCTTTTAACAGTGTTTTGGCTGACTGGAATGATCTGTCGCCAACAACAACAAAACTATCTTTTAGAGACTTAAAGAATGTTTTGCGCAAAACATTAATGCAAATAGGATTTAAATGACTAATTGTATTTTTATATATTTTTACTACGAGTTTTAATTTTTAACTTCATATATTTTTAGCTGTATATTTTTTAGCTTTTTAGAGGTTTTTAATCAATGCTGTTATAATTTTGATTTAATTTAAGTTGATGCCTTCATTTTTATTTCAGGACCTCCCTGAAAACCACATTAGTGAGTGGAGCCTCCTGCATAAAGATTATTATTATTATTATTATTATTATTATTATTATTATTATTATTTCTGAGCAAAGCCGAGCAAATGCGGGATTTGCTTCAGTTTTGCTCTACATTAATTGCAACCATTGTAAATCTGTTTCTCGTCCAGTGAACGTTACGGACAACAACGGTTGTTCGGATCTTTCAGTAAATTCTTTGTTGCTAATTTTCGTCTTCATTCAGTTTCTTTTTTTAGACTTGCACTTGTCCTTGAGTTGTTTCATTTACCGTAAGTTGAATTTTTTATGCCGTGAGTTGAGTTTGTTTTACCGCCGTTAGACTCTTTATTGTGTCTCGAGTTGAGTTTGTTTTGCCTTGAATTGAATTTATTGTGCAGCGAGTATTGTTGTGCCAGGAGTTCGTTTCGTTTTGCCGTGACTTTAGTTTGTTTTGTCACAAGTTAAGTTTCATTTTGCCGTGATTATTTTGTTTTGCGGTGAGTTTCGCTGTTGCCGTTGCTCGTGGAAACTAAAAGAAACCCGTACAGTTTATATAGCTCTAGTTTTTCGAAGCCACGACAAACAGAAAGACTTAAATTAAATCAAAACAAATTTCTCCGCCTTCATCAAGCTCTCTTTTACATTGAATAACTCTCAGAGATAAATTAGTATACAGTAAAAGTTGTTCGTGTTGAGCACACGGCAAAATAGTAATTATGGTAATAGTACCGAGTGGAGTCCAATTCGGTCTGGGAGTGATTAACATCGATTCAAATCACGAGTACGATTACAGACAGAGTTGGAAGACACGAAGTCCTATTATCAATTCACAAATTCGAGGAAAAAATTTAGACAAAGTGACTGTTGACTGGAGATTTATCATCACTATGGCAAAAAAGCCATTTGTGAAACTAAAG
Organism: Meandrina meandrites; assembly: GCA_963693305.1. NCBI lineage: Eukaryota > Metazoa > Cnidaria > Anthozoa > Scleractinia > Meandrinidae > Meandrina > Meandrina meandrites. The sequence goes on from OY855910.1 coordinate 24,794,384, forward strand.
GTTTTTTAGGAATATCAAGGAGTATTTAGTCAAAATACGGAACCCAATAAATAGCGCGCGCGTGCACAACGCGCGAACTTTGTTATTGGACACCTGGTTATTGGACACTTTGTTATGAGCCGCAAGATAATTCATTTTCTTGTGAGAAAATTTATTTCGCGGTTAGATATTCAGTTTTAAATTTATCTTGCACCTATATGGGCAACCGTATACGCTTATAAAAACTGTGGCCACTTTTTTTTAAACATTGTAAACTCGAGCAAATAATTAAACAATGAGGGGTTCCGCTTTTAGGCCTGCCTAAATTTATTTAGTATAATTTCCACAGGTGAATTCAATTCTGATTGGTCGAGAAGCTCGCACTATGACGCTATATTCACCGCGCTAGGCGGTGAATATAGCATCTCAAGGCTTGGCTACTAAGCCATGCCACGTTTGCCATCCAGGCCAGCATTGGAGAAATTCGCTATAAAAAGGGCATTGAAAGTTGTAATCGTTAACATCATAGTTGCATCTAAGTAAAAAAGTCCCACCGTAACTCTTAAGCAAGTGATTAATATAGGCTTTCCATGGTGCAGAGAGCCCTTAGAAAATATTCTACCAAGCAAGGCTAATCTTAACGATTTAATTGAAGTTTCTACATCTATCAGCCTAAGCCCTCCAAATTTGGCGTCATTAATGGTTGCTGCTCGCGCTATTTTGTCAGGCCCATTCCATAGAAAGCTATATCTAATAGTGTTAATCCGCTTTATGAAATCTTGTGGGGTTGGGAGAACTGAGGATGCATAAAAAAATACTCCTGTTTCGCATGCGCAAAAACAGTCGTAGAAATGAACTGCTTCCTCCAAGGGATAGTCCAAATCAATTTGACAGGGGGGCTCCGCCCGGAAGGTCAAACCCCAAAGTAAAACCATTTGTATACCATTTTTGCAAGGAAAGGTATTACTTTTATATGGTACCCCTTTCACACACCAATAGTAGGGATACTGCATCGTCTTACCCCAGTAACCCCTTAAAATGCTTAGATGAATCAACAGTTCGGTGGCAGTTCACTCGAGATATTACAATCTTGGACAAAACTGTTGAAACACTTGGTCAAGTATCCAATGATTTGGGAACCACAGATCAATGTTGTCAATACTGTCGTGTTGTGCAAACAAAGCCTGGCGAACCGTACTGAACCCCATGAAACAACATTGAGTAGGGGGAGAGGGGATAAAATACGTTTTACCCGCCTGCAAGTCAAGAAAGGTTTGTCCAAGATTGTAGTACTTTGAAAATTCCTTTAAAATGGCAGTTTTTTTCCAACCTTTTTTAAGGCTCCAAGTCATGAAATTTCCCACCTTCAACTTGAAAAAAGCATTCCTTTCGGGCGGAGCCTCCCCGTATAATCACGACGGCTAATCAAACTTAAACAGCTGTTTAACAGGGCTACATTGAGGAAAGTACCAATACGTTTAAGACAGCATCATCTGTAGTTGACAAGCTGTCAGTTAGTCATAATTGAGCAATGAAAGTAGTTGGTGAACCGTTTGTTTCCTTCGTAGAAATTCATTGGCTTTTAGCACGCTTTTCCGATAGACTGCGGTTTTCTTTTCAATTTCAGACATACCTACAGAGGAGTAAGCTAAACAATGTGTGTGTTCTTTGCCTGCAGGCGACAAAGCTCTTGATTTTCTACGCTTTGAAAATAAGTTGTTTTACTAGATGAGAAACTGTTTTAAACTAGTTTTGCACTGTCCGGCGGAATCGAAATTCCAAAACTATCCCTCTCTTGGCTCAGAGACATTCTGACCAGAATCTGCTGGTATCTCTTTCTTTTTTTCGGTTAATTGCAACTCAGGGTCACCAGCATAGCCCTTGCTGACCACGCCCGCATTAGTGCTGACCACGCCCGAATCATTGCCGTATGGGGCAACTACTCTATTTTTCTTTTTAACTGTTAGAAAGAGAAAAAAAGAAAAGAAACGTTACAAAGCTATCAGCAAAGGTAACCCGATCTAACCAATGTAATGGGGGTGGGGATGGGTACACAAAAAAACTAAAGTCAGGCTCCACCCCGAGGTTGGGAGGTGGGTTCGAACCCTTACTCGTTAATATCACATTAATCTTTTGGACCGAAATGCCTTCCAAGGAGAATGGTGTCTCTTCCAAATACCTATAGAATAGATACTATATTCCCTTTTTCAAACCTTTTTTATGAATTTTTTTTTTTACCTAAATAGCCCGTTAAACTACTTAGCTAATTCAGCCGTTGGATGCCTCTTTCAAGGGCATTTTGAAAAGCAATTTTAGTGCTGAAATCCTATTTTTAGTGTCCTTTCCTGATGCTTCAACTTGTGAAATCCCTTTTCTTTTATAGCGGAGATCCAGCTCGCAAAGTGCGCCAGCGGAGCACCTTGGGTAAGAAGAAACTTTCGTAACCTGTCGGTTCGAGAAATTTTGACAATACTTTCTTGATTTTGAATATTAGCTCACCGCACTCCCTCCGTCCGTATAAACTCTGGAAGGTGAGGGAAGTGCCAAAGAAAAATGTGTTACGCGGAGTTCACTGTGTGGCGAGTTGAATGAAACGGGACGAAAAGCGAGCGAGACAGAAGTTTCTTCTTCTCTAACGTGGTCTGTATTCCGTGAAATTGTGGCATAATTACATTTCTTGTACAATTCGAATGAACTGATAAAGCAGTTTACCTCTAGTGTATACTTTATTTGTCATCATTAAAAATACAAAATGGTTATATTAAAAGGAAGATAAGCTCAGAATAATATCACTCATGTCCAATACTGTCAAATAGAGTCCATCCGAAAAAAACAACATTCTATTTGTTGTCGATCGGAAAATTGCATTTCATTAGCGATAAGCTGGACAAAGTGCTGTCGATTCGATCGATTCGTTCGATTTGTCAATCGGAAAAATGATCCGACAAGTAGAGTTGCCGGATCCGACAATTGCATCTCATTAGTGACAAAGCTACCCGGTGCAAGATTGTCGACACGACCGATTCGTTCGATTTGTCGAATGGACACGACCCGAAACGTGGATGTTGTCGTTCGGAAAATTGCATCTCATTAGTAACAACAGACCCGACGGTCCAACGTTGTCGATCCGTTCGCAGGCTATTATAACGAAAGCACTGTGAAAGAGGACATAAACACATGAATATTCCTCGTTCTAAAAACACCAAAGGTAATATAAAGTCAAACATAGCATGGTTCTTTCTGACGCCGCTATAATAAATTAAGGTGGCTGGCTACCGTTTCCAACACTTTCAAAGACTTAGATTTCGATCTGTCATTATAACCAATCTTTATCAGTTGATGCTACAATCATGGTGTCAAACAAATGCCCAATGATTGGTGAACACGTTGTTGTCTTTTTCATTACACAATATGTTACCATAGCAACACTACAACCTGTTAAAAACACCCTTAATTTCAGCTTTAAGTGCTTCTAACTCAAAAACGAGCCCGGTGACCCCAATTTTTTATTATGAAATTTTGATCAGCAAGACAAGATGCAACTTTTGGCAAAGTTTAAAAAAAATCTGCACATGGGGTTCAGAGCTATCTTAAATTTTCGTAAATTTAAGGTGGCTCTGAACGCCATGTGCAGATTTTTTTAAAACTTTGCAGAAAGTTGCATCTTATACTGTTGATTACATTTCGATAATAAAAAATGGGGGTCACCGGACTTGTTTTCGAGTTATAAGCACTTAAAGCTAAAATTTAGGGTGTTTTTAACAGGTTATACTGTTGCTATGGTAACTTGCAATGTCCAAAAAATAGCCATAACTTGTTTACCGGCCATTGGGCATCTGTTTGATACCATAATTGTTGGGTCAACTGAAAAAGACTTTTGGCATTGATCCGTCAAAATTGAGGTGTTGAAAAATGCAGGAAACTGTTCTGAGCCACCTTAAAAGCGCGGTGAAAATAAACACATGAATATTCCTCGTTCTAAAAACACCAAAGGTAATATAAAGTCAAACATAGCATGGTTCTTTCTGACGCCGCTATAATAAATTAAAAGCGCGGTGAAAATAAACACATGAATATTCCTCGTTCTAAAAACACCAAAGGTAATATAAAGTCAAACATAGCATGGTTCTTTCTGACGCCGCTATAATAAATTAAAAGCGCGGTGAAAATAAACACATGAATATTCCTCGTTCTAAAAACACCAAAGGTAATATAAAGTCAAACATAGCATGGTTCTTTCTGACGCCGCTACAATAAATTAAAAGCGCGGTGAAAATAAACACATGAATATTCCTCGTTCTAAAAACACCAAAGGTAATATAAAGTCAAACATAGCATGGTTCTTTCTGACGCCGCCGTAATAAATTAAAAGCGCGGTGAAAATAAACACATGAATATTCCTAGTTCTAAAAACACCGAAGGTAGTATAAAGCCAAACATAGCATGGTCATTTACGGCGTTATAACAAAAACACGGTGAAAGAAGACATAAACAGATGAATACTCTATTTGACAGTATTGGACAACCCTCCCTTGGTCGTGAGTTGATAGGATATTATTTTGCTGTGAGTTTATTCCGACTTAAAGACACAACTTTTTTCACAGAAACTAAGACAAATTCATACCATGTATCTAAGTAGTGTTCAAAAGTGCTGGGCAACGACAAAACAGAAAATGTCGTCCAAAATTATCTTTATTTAACCTAAGTTGATCAAGAAGCTGTGAACCGAATTACAAACTGAAACCAAAACAAATTTCTTCGCCTTCATCAAGCCCCCTTTTTCAACGAATAACTCGTAGTGGTGAATTAGCTAGACTTTTGACATGCACGATCACGATCTGCGATCGCCGAAGGGTCTGTGGCCATGCCTCCCCCCCTCCCCCCCCCCAAAAAAAAAAAAAAAAAAAATTGAAATCTGAATCTGATATGATGCATACGCCGACACTTTAGTTCAGGTAATAGGGAATAACAAATAACACGGAAAATCTAAAAATGAATAATGAATAAGCCGTGAAAATGTAAAGGAATATATATTAACGAATAAACCTAATTGCAATAACGTTGTCATATCAAAAAGAAAAATGAAAAAAGCGAAATAGGAATTAATTAACTTAATCATCATAGCTGGCAGCATTTACAGGAAACTCGCGGGTTTATATTTGTAGAAATATTAATCGTGTTATAAGAAAAATTGATTTACGTGCATTTTGAGGCGTTTTGAGGCCGTTTCGTCAGGCGAATTTCCAATATATCTTGGTAATGCTTAATAAATTCCTATTTCCCTTTTTTCTTTTTGCTTTTTTCTATGGCAACGTTTTTGCAATTAGGTGTAAGTCAGTCCCAATAATTCCTCTTCCACCCCCGACTATCTTGGTGTTATAACAGGGCATTATTCCAGAAACGGGATAATCGTTTTATTGACGTAAAGACGGATTGAATAGCTATTCTGGAATAATCCGGAATATATTCGTATTCCGGAATAGGGTCAATCTGACGCGACCTAGATCGGTTTCTTGCATCATTTGCTGTGACTGAAACTTTGCCAGTCCCGAGTAATTTTTCGTCACACGGTCCGGCAGGTATGTCAAGCAACCGGCAGCTTCGCGTACGCGTCCAGAACGACTTTCTCTGTACACCAAAAATTAATCAAAACCCCATTAACGCTACCGAACGCACTTTCGGAATTGTTCGAGTTGTTTACGTCATGATTAATATTTATCTGAAAGAAAACTGTTCGTCGAGTCTGTTCTTTCCTTTTGTTAACAAAAAAAGAAATAGAAACCTTGATGTTGTGTATCAGGGTTCCCCAGAGCCTTTGCCACCGTTAGTCATGCACAAAACACAAGGCCTCTGGGGTCGAGAATGACGTTAGTTAGTGCTGAAGTTCCGTATTGGTGAGACAGGAAGATGAACATAGTGAGATTAACAAAAAAATCAACAACAAGTACTCTTCCGTGCCAGGCCATTAAAAACAAAATAAAAATAAATCAAAGCTGTTTAATAAGCGTGATACCTGTTTTAATCTTTTTTTTTTCAGTTTTATCCTCTACTATTTATCTCATAACTTTTATTTACAAGCACAACTTCGATTACGGACCCTTGCCAGAAGTGCATTCGTATATCTGACACAGCACATTTCTCCTTGGAGGACGAAGAGAAGGGGAGGGGGAGGGGAGGGTCAGGGGGAATCACCTTCATTCACTTACCGTAGTAATGGACGGCGACTCCTATGAGAAGTGCAACAACAATCACTACTACCAGCACTATCACAATGATTGTCACCAACGAGGAGGACTTCTTCGTTTTGAAAAAAATAAATTTCTCAGAGTCGTAAGATCCATAATCATCAAAAGAGCGCTGAAACACTGCGTAATGTGTGTTCGATTCCAGTTCGCCATTGTGGTATTTTTTTGAGTCTGCAATGGAGAAACAAGAATGATTTTAATACTCATACTCGTAATAAAGATAAAAAATAACTTTCGAAATTGTATTGAAAAGAAAAGTTGTTTAGTTGTTGTGCTACCTGTTTTTGACGTAAATAATGTTTTTCGTCACCAATGGAAAATTCTGTCTTGCCGTATTTAAACTCCGCAGTGATGTAAGCTTCTCCTTCCTCTTTGGTTTCGTAGTCTTTGTTGATGTTTTTCGCTGCGTGTTTCTCGTCTGTTGAATTGCTGACATCTTGGTCTTCGTCTTTTAGCTGTATGACAATTATCTGTATATAGCTAGAAGATAACAACAGCTAGTTTTGAGCCATGTTTCCTAAAAGCTAACTTCCTAGTCACCATGTTGGAAGACGGAGATATACTTAGATAAACAATGACCTACATTTGGCCCTCAACATGCACAGATGTTTACCCGCGGACAGAAGCAGACAGTTTTAAGACGAAAACATAAAATTACAAACATACATGCAAAATGTAGGCATTTTGTGTTTATTTTCAAGGGAAATGTTTTCTTACAAGGCCTCTCTGTTTATAAGCTGTCGAACGTCAAAGTTGTGCGTTTTATTGGCGTGCAAAGGCTAATCAAACTTGCTTTCATGTACTAAAAGTACGCGAAAGCTCACATGCATTGTCTCATTATGACCTGCCAATGACCGTAATACAAGTGTATATTTGAAAACTTTCGCAAAGAATAGGGCATGGAGTTCCCGTGTTATTGTTTTACGGTCTCGTTTTTGCCTCGATCCAGGCGTTTGTCCTCGCGACAACAAAACCACTAGCCATGCAGGTATACTACAACGACATTGTGGTATTTTCCAAATTCAATCGCGGTATTCGGGTATTTGCCGATTTTTTTTTTTGCGGTCTCTCTCTTTTTCTCTATTGTATACCCCCTCAAGAACTTTTGCATTTAGTGTTTAGGAGGATCGTTTTTTAAGTGACAGCAGGAAACAAAATCGAAACACAATACTGACCTGGTTTGATTTCCATTACTCAAAAACTCTTTATTCGCCAGCTTTAGGAGAACTTTATTGGATTCAATCTCATTGTTGGCAACTTGGTAAGAAATACTGAAGTATTCTGACAATAAAGATGAATTAAAACTCTAAGCCCTGGCTTGACCACTAATCTTTTAACTGTTTTCACTTCACTCAGGCGCGCAACGCACGTTAAACTTTCTGTTCTAAAATAAAACAAAGCCCCTTAAACATAATTTGAGATCGTTATAACAAAAATAAGTTTTAAATGTGATTTAATATATGGAAAAAGTAATTAAACCTTCTTTAAAATAGAGAATTGGTCACACTCCTTTTGTGGCCGAGAACTGGGCGCGGAAACGGAGCTTCCATCTTTGTTCTTACTCGGACAGAAAACATTTTGACGAGTCGATGGCCCTAAACATATAAACTGAATGCTAAAGCTAGTTGTGGCGAAATTTCAAGTTCCTGTGTTTCTTCTGAAGTAAGAAGTTTATGTCTTTTGTTGCCTAGACTGTCCACAGCCTCTCGATTTTCCAACGCAAAAAAGCAAACAAAGCGAGCGCGTGGGAGGGAGGGGGGGGGGGGGGGGGGGGAGGACGGGCGGTTCTTTCGCCGTTCTCACCGCTCGCTCATCTCATGATCACCTCATTCTCGCTCATGAAGAAGTAGAGGGCTGTGAACAGTCTATTTGTTGCCGAGAACTGGGCCCCATACTGTAGAGCTTTTTAAGCTCTTACACGCGGTCCACATAAACTGAGACTAACCCTTGGTAAGACGCCTCCCAGGAAGGAAGGAAGGAAGGAAGGAAGGAAGGTAGGTAGGTAGGTAGGTAGGTAGGTAGGTAGGTAGGTAGGTAGGTAGGTAGGTAAGTAGGTAGGTAGGTTGGTAGGTAGGCAGGCAGACAGGCAGGTGGGTAGGTAGGTTGGTAGGTAGGCAGGTAGGTAGGTAGGTAGGTAGGTTGGTAGGTGGGTAGGTAGGTAGGTAGGTAGGTAGGTAGGTGGGTACGTAGGTTGGTAGGTAGGTAAGTAGGTTGGTTGGTAGGTAGGGAGGTAGGTAGGTAAGTTGGTAGGTAGGTAGGTAGGTAGGTAGGTATAGGTAGGTAGGTAGGTAGGTAGGTAGGTAGGTAGGTAGGTAGGTAGGTAAGTAGGTAGGTAGGTAGGTAGGTAGACAGGCAGGCAGACAGGCAGGTGGGTAGGTAGGTAGGTAAGTGGGTAGGTAAGTAGGTAGGTAGGTAGGCAGGCAGGCAGGCAGGCATGTGGGTAGCTAGGTAGGTAAGTGGGTAGTAAGTAGGTAGGTAGGTAAGTAGGTAGGTAGGTAGGTAAGTAGGTAGGTAGGTAGGTAGGTAGGTAGGTCAGTAGGTAAGTGGGTAGGTAAGTAGGTAGGTAGGTCAGTAGGTAATTAGGTAGGCCGTGAGGTAGTTTGTTAACGTCAATCTGTCGGTCGGACAGTCGGCAATCAATCAGTTGGTCTGGGTCAGTCAGTCAGTCAGTCAGTCAGTTGGACAGTGAGTCTGTCAGTCAGTGAGACGGACAGTGAAGGTATGTTTACTTAGGTTGGTAAGGAAGGAACTGGAACTCTAATGAGTCTCGTAACAACCCAGTATTTCGTACTATAAGACTGTGCGACAAGCTAAAAGAGTGTCTCCGTAAGAAACATTTCTCTGATTTACCTACCAACTGGTGATGGCGAACTTGTTGGTAATGTCACTGTTAAAGGCGGGGTTGTTACTGTTTGAGATGGTGATGTAGTTGTTAGAGATGCTTTTGTTGTTGGTCTTCCCGAGGATACAGAATATTTCGCTTCAAATCCACGATCAAGTGAAGAACCGGAACGGAAATTTACGAACATCTGTTTACCACTTGACAACACATCTTGCAGGACTGAGCCGTTACAAAATCGTCCCAGTGAAGGAGAGCTTGCTGAAGCCCCGTCGTAAAGCTCCACATAAGTACAGTTACCCGAGCTGCAAGCGTACTCACAAGAACCAAGGGTCAATTCATTGAATGTAAACTTCACTTGTTTATCAGATGGTACAGTAATGATCCAGGAGCAATTCATGGACGCAGAATAATTACTCTTAGGGTAGTTCGGGCTGCTTAATTTTCCGTTCCCAGCGAGTGGAATTGCTTCAGTATGACAAACTAGAGAAGATAAAATTTTCAATAACAACAACACGTCATTTTCTATAGTCCGAAATGAAACTTTACTACCCAGTATGGCTTCAAATCAGGGCCGGAATGTTCAAAGCACGATTATTTTCATTATTATACATTGTCGTCACTATCTGTCTTCTCATTGGCTGAGAGCTTACAGTTAATTCTGGGAATCAGCGCAACCTACAGATTATTTACTAATTAATGAATAATCTGTAGATTGCGCGCGCAATGCATGATTTCCAAGAGCAATATCAAGTTCAAAAGTTGACGAGTGGCATCTTGCACACAGCGAAGTAACAGTCGATTCGCTTCTTCAACAGTGCGTTTGTCGTTATTTTCTTTAAAACAATGTATAATAAAACAATTATTAGATTCAGTTTTTGTGATATCCGGAATAATCAAGGTCTCGGTAAGTGTTTCATCCTCAGCCTTTGGCTTCGGCTGATAACATTTACCTCGACCTTGATTATTCCGGATATCACAAAAACCTCATCCAATAATTGCTTAAACGCGGCCAAATAAGAAACTGCCTTCACGAACTCAAAACAAAAGTGAGTGGCGTGCGATTTTAAATTTGACGGGCTGCAAACACATTTACGGCTTTGTTTCTGATTAGTTCATGGTTCATCATCCGATGAATAACCTTTGCAGCGCGTGAGGGGGTGCGGACGCACCCATCGCAGCCCCCCCCCCCCCCCTGCCTTGTATATTGATGATGATGATGATGATAATATGACTCTTTTCGGGAATATTGTTTACTGATTTGCTCCCTTGCAGTGTCATTTGCCCACATAAAAGACACTACGTATACGCTGGCGCAAATATTCCCGCAGATAGTCCTTGTATTACCCTATTAAGCTAGTCAAGGATTAGCGTAAGTTTTGTTTTAAGTTTTGAACTGTTCTGTTTATATTTCTGTCTTCCAGTTTTGACGGCGACTTATCTTAAACCAAAGAAACATAAGAATCATTACAATTATTTATATTACGTGTTCTCTTTTTGTAAAACTGCTCTAGACTAGAATAACAGCAACATTCTTAAAATCCGAAAGTAATGATAAAGGTAAAAAGGTGAAGCAACTTTATTTGTACACGGTTTGTGTTTAAAGCTAGAAGCTTGTGGGGCCGTGTATTAACCGAAAATAACAGGTAGACAGTAGTGGCCCCCTTTGGTTTGCTAAATGCGAAAGAACCGGAAGTGGTATCTTTCGCAGTTTTCAGTACTTACTTGGAGGAGAGTAATTCAGTTGCGTGTAAGTTGCTTTAAATCCATCATACTGCTTGGGGCCGCTAGCATCAGAGACAAACAGTACCTTCAGGGTCTCATGAGTTGAGTAATATATTTTAGTCTGACCAGGTGCACCACATATTTTTTCGTTCCCATTCGGATCATCAGAGAAGCCATTCTGAACTTGCTGTGATTTGCCAGCTGCAGTTCTGGTTATCTGGATACATACTGGGGTAAAATGGACTGGTAATAACACCTGATGTTTCGGTTAGAGTGATGCTTCTAGGACACACTGAAAAAGGAAATAAATCAATCAACGTCATTGAAGAATGTCTCTTTTCTTAAAATATATAAACGGTTTAAACAGATCTAAAAATCTAAAAAGGGATACTCTAAATTTTCGATCGCCTTCTGCGGTCTTCTTCAGAGAATGATGGATTTTGCAAGGTTCGCAGAATTCTAATAAGTTGCATTGACGTTATTGTTCGTTGCCCCCCTGGGGAGCAACTAGCGATGCGTAAACCCTTGGGAAGGGCGTTCTTTCGTTTATAGTGTTTTTGTCGAGGAAAGAATGTAAAGACTCAAGAAACAGTCTTTTGTTCTTGCTGCTTACACCTGTTTCAAGAATTTCGGCGTAACTTGGATTTATGTCGTGGCCGATTTCTGCATGATGTTTAATAATGATGTTTATTGTGGAGTTTACACCCTGAAAATCGAGATCGGCCAAGCATGCCTGCTGCTAGTTTTTAGTGGAGAATGCACTTTTGTGATCGCTTAGTGGGCTGTAGGCCGCTAAACTTATAAAGCACTAAGGTGTAAACTTTGATAATTGAATGATTAATTAATTAACATCAATAAATAAATAAATTAATTCAATAATCTTAATGTTTCCTCTGTAGGGGGTAACGGGTGGGGAGTACCTGACTCCGTGGACTAGATTAAAAACGTGGAGTACATCTACGTTACTCATATATGTACACAAAAACTATATATTTGTTTTTGAAATTTCTGCGCTATCCTTGTGGTACTAGTCTTCCAAGAACGGGAAACTTTGTCGTAAACGCATGCGCGGATGATTGTGTGAAATAATTTTTTATTTAAATAAACCAAAAACTTTCCCTTTGATTAATGGATAATATCATTGCTATAACTGGTTTTATTATTGAATGCAAAGCAACTGCTGATCAATGTCCCAGTGTTTACAAAAAAAAGCAATTGGCTACAGCTTTTCATTGCAGAGCTCCAGTAAATATCAGGTACAGCGCTTTCGTAATTAAATATGCAAAAACTTTTAGCGGGATTTTTGGCGCAAATTTCCTAACAAACGAAAAACAAATATACCAGCTGTGCTGCGCTTTGAAAACCCTTCAGAAAGAGATGTTTTCTATTTGATCCGTCTATTGCTTGTCGAGAAACGAGTTTCGTGACAGTTAAATTGAAACATCGTGCATGGTGTTAAAAATCAGTCATGCATAAAAACGAGACAACCGGAATCGGCGTGGAATTTTTAGGCATTCAAGTTTGTGTAGCAAACCGAATTTTCGAAACACCACACTTTCGACAGGCCATTTCCAAGTTGCCTTTTGCCTCAGTTCCAAAACGAGTCTTTGTGCGAACCCACTCAAATGACAATGACTTTGATTTGCATGAAAATGGACTTGAAGTTGGAACACTTTTTCATATGAATGGTTTCGCACGTAGACTCGTTTTGAAACAGAGGCAAAGGGTAACTCGTAAATGGCCTATTAATCGGTCACTTTACATTCTGCACTATCCTTTGCGTCTCTGATTAAGCATTATTCAAAGATCAACATGGAATTTGGACGAAAACGAAATGATCTCAGGCCTGTTAAAGTTACGTCGCAAAAAAGCAAAAGGACAAACATAGGCTAATCCAGGGTAAGCGAATTTTGATTCTTAATTGTAAATTTTAGTCAGTTTTTCTGTTTGTATTTTTTGACCTCAAACACTCCACAAAAATTTTGAAGTGAAAAGCGAAATGGAAAACACTGTCATTTTGTTTAAATTGAAACGCATAGTACAACTTTTAATATTCTGAATTCTGTCGCGGTACATACAGACCAGTCTGCTTGAACTCTGTTCCTACATGCAGAGACTGATTCGTAGGCTGATTTACCGTGTAACGTGGCGATGCGAATGAAATAGACCTAGTATACTACTAGTATGTGGAATAGAAGTTCATGGTCTTACAATTTCTTCCTATAACTACCCTCCTATTGTTGACCTTGTTTTAATTGACTCGGCCGCAGAGTCATAGAACCACATGAATAGGAAAAAATCTGAACTTGTGCATTAGGGACTTTTCCAAATTTAGGTGTAAGTAATACCCCATATTTGGGTTGCATTGTTCCTCCGCGTTCCCAGGCTCCCTCTCCTTGCTAAAGAGCAAATAACCAAAATGGCGTCCACGCGGCTCCTACGGGGCCTTTCACTCCTTTTACGATCAAAATGCACCTTTTTGCACTCTAAACGAAAATAGAATATACCTTAGAGAATACTTGACCGCCGAAAAAATTGACATTAAGGTCTTGAAGGCGATGAAATAATCTTTTGACTTCGGAGTCCTTGGTTTTCTGAAGACAGCCCCGTCGGGTGAGCTGTCCGCTAAACACGACATGAAAAACGAAAAGCGCACTGCTGACTTCAAATGGAGTTTCCTCGACTAACGAGAATGCCACATTCGGGTAAATGCTACTTTTAAGGACGGTGCCTCCTGCGCACGTTATGCACATCACCCAACACATCGGCAGGCTATAGGGAAGTGTGCTCGCAACAGTCTGAAACAAATCGCTAGTCGCTCAAACGTAACACGCAAATTGCTAAAAATAAATGATGTAGTGCACGCGTGAAAAATTGCGCGAGCCGCCAATATGTAACTCGCTAGGGAGGGAAAAAATGTTATAAGCCCCAAACGCGATTCCATGGAACTTGAAAACAACCCGTATAACTTTTGAAAACGCGTGGTGTCTCCAACTTTTTATTTTATAAAATGGAAGTAGTAATTCTATAGAACACATGATTAATTTGTTAATTAGTGCAAAAATTGTTTAGGCTGGTTTCTGGCCGTGCAAGTGAGAGCTGTTAGAGTCAAATGGTTAAATTGCAATTCATTTGTTAATAAAAACGTGTATCACGCAGTTTCAACGATAGTATTTGTTAATTATTTTTAAGATCGTTACATTTTATTTTGATTTTATTTATGAAAAACCAAATTCAAAGGAAATCTGTAAGGAAATTTTACTTCCCTTTACTTTTTTTTCTGAAAATGCCGCGTCAGCACTTTTTTCAAGATTTCAAACCTAATTATCTCGAAAATGTGTGTGGCTATCCCAATTTTCTTTTTGGATTTTAATAGTCCTTTGTAACATCTACTTTTCTTTACTAGTCATCGGTCGGGCAAAAATACGTCGCTATTAGAAGGGACTGGACTAACCCATGGCCTATTTTGGAATATTGGGATTCTTTGTGTAAACAAGATACGTAAGCGCGCGAGGCCTGGGGAGAGGAGAACGAAAGCGCGCGGGGGACACTGGGAAGAGAGAAAGAGAGACCCCCTCCCGCGCTCTCCCTATTTTTCATTTTTCGTATTTTTTCCCCTTTTTCCCACTAAAGGAGCCTCTGGGGAGGAGGGAGAGTACTACTTGTTAATGCGTATTTGTCTGGGACGAGTCAAAACTAACAAACTAGTTTTATTCCGATGCGCTAAGCGGTATCTCATTTTAGATTGGCACTATGCGATAAATTGCTCATAACGTAGCATTGTAGTGTAATTTAGGCCTTTGACGGATACTCAACAGAAATCGATAAAATCATGGAACTCAATAATATCGATTGACACAAAAAACCGTTTATCACAGATTTTCGTTAACAATCGATAAAATCACTTGACTTTATCGATAACGAATTTTTTCGATTGACTGGGTCGGGAGTTTGGCCTATGGTGACGTCACCACGATCTTCGTAACAGCAATATGAGAAGCAGATCTACTTACGTAGTTCTCCATCTATCGACGCGTAAGATGCATTAAATCCCGAGTACACATTGCTGAGAGATTGCAATCTCACAAGGATGGAATTCCCCACAGAGTACACTGGATCTGGAAGATCTTGTCCACAGATCTGAAAATCTTGACGTCCATTATCTGAAGCAACATTTGTGATAAAAACACGAGCCCCTGGTGGCACTCCAATACACGCTATGCCTTGGTTCGGTTCTAAAGTGAAATTGAAGAAGCTAAGCTTAATGATGCGCCCAGTGGGTACTGTGATGTTCCAGGTACAATTGCTATTTGCAGTAAAGCCGTTCGGAAAGTTGGGGCTTGTAAAGAATCCACTGGTTCCATTAAGGAAGTCTCCAGGTGGAACACATGCTGCAAAGGAAATCAACATGATCAGTCAAGATGCGGCATGTAATCTATCGCGTTGGTCACATTAATTTATGCGAAGTGGAAGCTAAAACAAGAATTTCACTGTTGGAGGCTATTTCCTTACCTTCGGAAGCTAAAACAAATACCGTAAACTGCTCGTTATATTCCCCTCGGGTGCGCCCTCCCAGTTGTAGCCCCATCTTTCTGCCAGTCGAAAATATCCCGGTTATATCCCCCATAACCGGATATAAGCCCTTCCCCAACCAATGCTGCCATATCGACTTAACAATGTCATCAGAGAACATGGCACTTTAAAGGGAAATAGGCATGAAGAAGGTTGCAAGTCGAGTTTATCAACACGTTTGATCAGAGTGGAATTCTTACAGTACACCCTTCATCAGAATCACAGCTTATTCCCAGAAAGTCTTTCTATGGCGCTTATACGCCCCTCTGGATATAAGCTCTCCCAGTTATAAGGATCCGACTAGATCACGGAGGGTCGTGGGTTCAAATCCCATCTGGAGCTCGGATTTTTTCCGAGTTTCCATTTAATGCAAATATTTATCACGTTGTATTTCTTCAGAAAGACTCACTTCCTAGTTATAAGCCCACGCAAAACCCCTAACGACAATTTATAAACTCCTATCCGGCATTTTACGGAAACTTTTATCAGTTAAAGCATATTCATGTTTGAAAACTAAGACAAACACAAAAACGCGGGTAATTGTAGTGTCGTAATACAGTTTTAATTTTTCACACGCTGTGATTGACTAAAAACACCTGAGGTAATTGACTGAATGGTAGTAGTATAGGACATGGGGTACGATCACACCCACCCTTTGAGAGCCGTTTTTCACTTCACCAGGCCCTCCATCTCTCATTCTCAAAACAACGCCTGGAAGTTGTCCCGAGCCCGAAGGAACGGGTTTTTCCGCTCTGAACACTAACTGTGGGAAACTGGCGTTGAGGGGACTTACAGGCTGGAAACTTGTTGCGCTCAACTCGACTGAGGAAGATTAGCTCAGAGCAACTCGCCTGCTGTTGGAAATGTGACCAAAGGTGCTTGTTACAGGTTTCAAAGTACCGAGGGATCTGCGACCACTGGAAACAGGCTAAAAAAACTTGGAATTCACACGTCTAAATCGTCGACGTAAATCGATTTACAGAAAATAAGAGCGCTATGTCTATACCTAACAAATTGCAAGGTTGCATCATTACAATTGAAAGGAGGCTGAATAAAGCAAACTTAAAAAATGAACGTAGAGAGAATGAGTTCAGCTGGAGAGTTTGTAAGCTAAGTTACAAAACCAACGTGAATCCTGAAAGAGGTAACTATTTACGAACTAGAACAATGTTGAACAGAGTCGGGTTAGTCGAAAAAGCCAGCTATGAGCTCCTGTGGGTGAGAACTCCCTTTGCTATAGGAAACTTTCTAAAAGGTTGGGTCATAAAAGTCATAAACGGGCCAGCTAATTATTGCGTATGAACTGAGCACAACTTAGTCCATGTAAATTTAAATGACCGAGAGACATACTTTTCCCGTGCAATCCGACGATAAAAGGTTTGTTTTTACTTTGAAAGGTGTTCTAGAAAGTCTCTTCGATGAAAATGAAAAGCGTTATCCATCGTTTCTGGCGAAACCGCAAAGTATGCGTTTTTTCGACTGTTTTGCTTGGTACAAGAAAAATAGTAAGAATTGGGGGCATCGTTTGTCACTCTCTGACCCACATTTTTGTATACTCTCAAGGGGCTGTTTTAATTTGGAATACAGTAAACACCCGCATATAAGAACACACAATTTCAGAGGTCAGACTGATTGTGTTCTTATTTATCGGATGCTTAGTGAAAAATCAGCCTCAGGATGTTCTTAAATGTTCTTAAATTTTTTTAAATTCAGTTCTCTATCAATACAGTAGTTTATAGTATTGTAAAGGCAAAAAATGTAATTCATGATATTAGATATTCTGAAGAGAACAAAGGTGCCCAAAACTTAGCTAATACCATTGGTCAGCAGGTGTGTTTATGGTAATTTGTGTAATTTTGACACCCTTCCCATTTTATAAGAACATTATTTTTTTCCCAGGCTGATATTGTTCTTATAAAAGTGGTGCTTTATTTGCCAAATTTCAGCCTGATGTTCTTAACCCAAGTGTTCTTATATGCGGGTGTTTACTGTACTTTTCGCTGTGGGCGATAAAAACTTCAGTGGATAGGAATGCGTCAGCACTTCTCGATCCCGAAGTGTTCTTTTCACGCGTCGCTCGTCATTTAGGTAGGTATTTTTCAAAGATCTGTGCTATTCATCGATTGAATCGCTTAGTTTTATATGCTTAAAAGCTGCTGCGAATCTTCATTGTTAGAGGATATTGGCCAATGCTATTTTCTATTGGTACAAGTCTATTGGTTTTCGTCTTCGAGTTCATTGAAAGAAGTATTTTTAGCTCGTCACGCAATCTTTTGTTTTGACCACAATTCACGGACTTGATCAAGACTTAATGCAGCTTCTCAAGACTTCAGACAGGAAAATGGTAATGTACAATATTGCTTCCAACTTAAATGGAATTTTTAGAAGGATCGGTAAAGCCACTTAGTGAAAAATTGACTGCAAAAAGCCGTCGGGCTAAAATTAAACTTTCGCTTTAGCGTGAATAATGCAGGATCTCACGGCTTCAAAAATATGCAGAATTTTGAAGCTTTGATACATTAGTAGCTACATCTTGAAATGAGAATTAATCTAAAACAAAACTTCCTTCAAGTTTCTTTCATTTGCCCAGTTTACGTTTGGAATTTTAGGCTTCTGAAGCGTATTGATTTGAAAAGCACATGGTGACATCTGATATGCAGCGTGCGGCCGACTTACCATTGCGTTGTTGTTTATTCAATAATTGTGTTCAGTTTACGACCTTTTACGTGCAAAGATTTACTACAGTACTTCGGAAAATGCAAACAAGTATTTTTTTTTTATTAGTTATAGTGATGGATAGCATAAAAAGCAATGTGAGTGTTAATTTTGTGGAAGGAATTCAGTAGTTTTCCGCTATCTCACGGCACCATGATTCGCAAATTATTATCCCCATTTACCGCTTTTCTGTACCAAGATAATACCACTGGTGGTTAAATAAATGTCAGTGACAGTTGTACAGAATGAAAACCTACCTTTCACCAGAGTGTTTTGAACTAGTGTTATATTTTGTAAAAAGAGTTGTGTTTTTGCGAGTTGTTAAAATGACGCGCGAAGGTGAAGAATTTTTTTTTACCGTCTTCAGGTTTGGTTTGGGATCAATTTATCAAGGTTGATAATTAACATTTTAAATCATGAATTGGTCTTTCGGCGTGTCTAGTTGTAATAAAAGTTTACTTCAGAAAGGAATTATTTGTCTGAATTTAGTACACGCATTTTTCCACTCACACGTTTGTTAAATGCCGTAAAAGAGCCAGGAATTTTTTGAGGAGTGGGTGCACGCTAATAAAAGCCTTCTGGACTGTGAGTCAATGGGTTAATACATCGCAAATCGCGTTCAATACTAACGCATACTCCATGCAATTAGATTTTTGGTAGAACCAAACGCATACTCCAACGCATACTCCATGCAAAATAGTCGAATCTCGAAAAGATCTTTGATTAAAGAGAAAAGTATCAGTGTCAACTGATTTAAACACTTCTTCTGCATTGTAACGTGATGAGGTTCCTCATCTTTTCTTCTTCAAAGGGAGAGAGAACGAGGAGGCAATGGTATATAAACGTTTTTAAAAAACGTTTGGATGCAGAGGACCACGCAACGAAGAATAAAACTACTTGACTTGTCGGTTGCCGGATCTCTTGTAAAAGAAATGCTCGTACCAGACGTCACGTTAAGTGCAGATAAAACCAAATTGATTGCAAGGCTGGTACTACGGCAAAAGGGCAAAATTTAATGGGCAATATTTCAACTAGCAGAGCTGGTCTTCTTGAGGGCCAGTACAATGCAAAACTAACGGCTCTAAAATTTGAATAGGGATATACATGCAATGGCAGTTAATGTTTAACTACATGTAGATATACTGAAATAAGATACATAACTATATACAACGCACGTTTTTAAAGGTGTAAGTCTGGTCTGATCGTAGGGTACATGTATGATAAACGACTCTGCTGTGGACGTTTTCTCCTCGTTGATCCTATAAATTATTGTAATTAAACGAGCAAATCTAGTCAGACGAAATTAGTTGGGTTTTATAAGACCAATCAAAGTAAAGCAAAACCAATCATTACTTTGTTTGGAACAGGTTGCATGTTTTTAGTTTCTAGTTTACAAGTTCTGAGCGGTTCATCTTGTTATATTTCCGTTTGTTCAGGAGAGTCAAGTTTTAATGAGTCAAATGGCTCAAAGAGTCATGAGTCCATGAGTCATTTTACGGCGTTGATTGGAAAACGGCTAAAAACTTACACAAACAAGATGATAGACATTGAGAAACATGCAGTGAAAAGTCTTTTTGTACTTACGATCAGATGCAACCACAGGCACAAAGGAAACTGCAAGAAATGACAAAATTAATACGCATTGATCAGTTTACCAAATTTACCAAAATTGTCTACCGTTCGTTCGTTCGCTTGTCGCTCTTTAACTCGTTCGTTCTTTGTGCCGCAGATTAGTGCATGAATAATCTGTGGGTTTCGCTATAATAATAATAATAATAATAATAATAATAATAATAATAATAATAATAATAATAATAATAATAATAATAATAATTCTTTATTAACATATTCCAGACAAGTTGCCATTTACAAGGTTAAAATTCCAATATTACAATATCCAAGGCACAAAAAGTTATTATTATCATCATTATCATCATCGTCATATCATATATGTCATGATATCATGGTTACTACAACTAGTACTAATACTACTATCATCATCATAACATTAATTAACATATTACATACAAATTGGTATATACAAGGTAAAAGAAAGTAAAAGAAATAAATTATTAAAACCTATTTCAACTGTGTTTACATAATGGCTCCCTCCTGGGTTTCAACGTCAATATCGGTATAATATAAATATTAAGGGAGCTATGTACAATTTTCAAAAAGTGGGAGTCTGGGTACAAGTGCATATATGGCGTTGCATTAAATGTGAAGAAACAACAAAGTACATGTTTGTAGATACTTCCATGCTAAATACATTTTTATCACTTTCATTGTTATGACGTCATCTGTCACGTGACCAGAAAGGACCACAATTTTAAATTCGCTTGAAAACTTTACTAGAATCTTTCTCTCAGGATCTTTTTAAGCGAAGTTGTAGTTTTTTAAATAGTGTTTTTTAAAATGGCCATGATTACTTTTTCCAAAAAATGTACGGCAGTGAAAAATACAATTGAAAAGTTTGTTGGCTTCCTACTCAGCGACCATTTGCGGTAGAAATAAAAGAAAATTTTGCCAAAGACGTGGGTGTATACTCTTTGTGATGGCGTTGTCAATTGTTTCTCATTTTAATTGCTTTTGGCGAGGATGGATTTTATTTCTTTCAGACGAAAGGAGTGAAGCCTGGGGAGAAGTTTAGCGGCAGCTCCTCCCCCTCCTTCCCCATCCCCGCTGCGGCTCCCGCTGCTAGGGGATTCCCAGTGGTCCGTATTGCGGGATCACGGCAAGAACATGTTCAAAATGGCGACGCTTGCGTCGCTTGCGACGAGAAACGGGATTTTGAATTATATATGCTTGTCATCTGAATTTTAAGCTACTCCAAATTAATAAGAATTGCATCCTTTCATTATTTAGACGTGAAGAAATGTTTGTTAGAATATTGACCTAGTGGCCATTTCAGGCCGCAAAGAAAATTACATTTGAGTTGGTTTTTGGTTAACTTAAGTTTAAATTTGTATCTTCTCATGACGTGAATTGTATTGGTAGGCATAAATTTACGTTTCTTTTGCATTTTGTGGTCTACAGGTATTTTGTGGGATTAATAGAATGCCTAATGTTTAGACTGAGGATTTACAGAATTCAGAACTGAGGACATTCTGGATTACTGGTGAGTTAAACTATGAATTATTACAAGTTCAGGTAGTTGTTGATCTCTTAACTGTTATAGTGTACTGTTTGGCAACAGGCAAAGTGCTTTTAAGGCTAACTGGAGTGCTATTTAGGCTAACTGGAATCTTATGTAGGTTAACTGGAATGGCTTGCATGGCTCGCATGTTTCATGACACATAAGTGCCATACAAGCCACAAATTCCTAACCCAATAAATATATAGCCTAACCTCAAGCCACCTAAGCTAACTATACTCAGGCTTACTGGAGTACCGTTTAGGCTAACCAGAGAGCTATTAAGGCTAACCAGTGTGCTATTCAGATTAACTGGAATGGCTCTCATGACTTGTTGGCTTGCACTTTGTCAAGACCCAAGTTTTTTTTTTACTTTTGGGAATTAGCCATGCAGTAGCTGTAAACTTGATTTAAATAAACTCCATATTAGTTTTTGTTGATATTTGCTCTACAAGAAAACCAAACAAAGATTCCTGTAACGTAATGTTTTGAGATGAACAGATTACAAAAATTCAGCTTTAGGGTCCAAAACATTTAATAATCTGACATTTTTCTGCAATGATTACTGAAAGGAAGGGTGCAAAGAAAATTGATTTCTTCCTTGCCTGACTCAGGTAGACTGGGCAAGGTGAAACCATTATATGCTTATCCAAAGACTGATGTTTCTCTGGAAACAACAACAAAGTAAAAAATCCATTAATGTCATTTGGCTATCTAGCAAGTGTAAAAAATTATTGGATCCACTAGCCCAACATGAAAGCAGTCATTTTTTCACAAACTGAAAAAGGCCATTTAATTTTAATATACAGTCTGCATGTTGGAAAGATAGAAATTTCACCAAAATAAATAGTTTTTGTTTGTTTCGTTTCTATTTACATGTGACTTGAAGACTTTGCAATGAAATTCTTCTTAGTCAACTTGAAAATGAACTCAAAAATACACATTGTGTTAATGTAAAAAAATTGTCACATAATTGATTCAAACCTGTTGCCAGTTTAAACCTGAATATACTTTAGTGACATTTTTAGCTATTTATGTAATATGAACCCGGCCTCAAGAGTTCTCATGGGCCCGATGAGGACAAGTAAGTGATTATGTAATATGGGCATCCCAGACCCTAATTAGGCTACATGTGAATACTGGCACTTTATTAAATGTAAGTTTTAAAACCATTCTGGAGCTCGTGACAAAACTATTTTGTTCCAATAAAAATAATGAAATTACAGATCATTTACGTAATTATTATCAAAGGCCATAAAGTTGGTCCAGGTTAAGTAAAGACGTCATTTTTTTTTGCAGCACAGGCTAAAGTTTCTTCAATAGTTTAATGGTAGTGTAATTATAATGTGTGGTTCCAAAAAATATCCATACCTCCCCCAAGGATGGTTCTTTGGTTTGGACCCTCCCACCCCCTGGAATTTCCAGTTTAGCTTCATATTTTCTTTTAAAAACTTGGGCTATTGAGATCACCCCCCACGCCCTTCCCCCTTCGGAATTTCCATTGACCATCCATGGCGTGGTATAGATATTTTCTGGAACGGCACAATGTAGGCATTTGCTTATAAAAGTAAGCTGCAGATTGGTTCACACTAATCTATTTTGTTAACCTTTTCACATTCACCTGTTTTCTATGGGATATATATGATAAAGATAAAAAGGAAAATGGTCAATTTATGTGTAGATTTCCTTTAAATCCTCGATGGGTCTTTATGAACTGTACGACAGCAGGCTCGTGACTCGCAAAGTCCTGGGCTACAGGTATGTTCGGAAGGTTTAGTTGTAAGTATCCGATGGCATACAAAGGTAATTTGACGAATAGGGGGTTGAACTTATCGGTTGAAATTCTCGTTGTTGACGTTTTCGGTTTTACAACTTAAGGCTCCTGTTGCATAATTCATTTTCTGAATTTCAGTGACTCATAGCCACTTTGATTCCAAATCTATCTTCACATTGACAGCTTCCGTTATTTTGTTACCGATATTTCGTTGGCTAATATCATGGGTGACAAATTACTCCTTAATTTTGGCGCGAAATTTTAGCGCTAATTTATAATTTCACATGTGAAATTACAAAATTGCCATGGCAACGTTCCCATGTCTAAGTGCCAAGATGGCGTACTGGATTTTATAAGATGATCTTAAAACTTAAACTTTGCACATTTTCGCTTGAATATCACCTTGGCCAGTTCGTTTGGTCGTCGTATAATCTTTTAGCGATAACATGAATGGCACTGAGCAGATTTTTGAGCGTTTTTGCACGGGCGTCGTTTCCAACCGGTTCATTCATGACGATACAATAAACAAGTTAAAAAACTACGATTGTAAGCGTAATTTGTCACCCATGATATTAAAAGGTAACCAAATGGTATACTTGTGAAATTATTTCCTAATTTCACTCGTCACCATTTGATTACCCATACTAATTCCAACCCTTACATACCGATTTATCTAGTTCGCGCTCGGAACTGACGACTTCCAAGGTAAAAGATACATTTGGTGACTATAACATTATAAGGATGCGGTGTTTCAGGACTTTTTGATAGTTCAGCGGATATTTCAGTTATTTTAAGATGATATATAGGATTAAAGCAGAACGGTTTGTGTTGCGAGGCCAGCAGATTAGCCCAAAAATGTGAAGTATGAAATAAATCTGGTAAGAAGGGAAGATGGTAAGTAATAAAGAGCTACATTCCCCAATCTTTGCTCTTTTATAGCTATGCCTTTCGTCTTTACTATGGCTATCGATAAGACTGATAAAAGATAAATTATTTCCGTCCGTGAGGGAATAGGAGACGGACGGTCTTGCACGCAGGCTATGACATTGCGTGACAGAAAGTATTCAAATGCTGTAAAGCTTTTCTCATTCCAAAACTTTTTCCTCGTGTGAGCTAAACTTTCTTTTACCCATTCCTCAAGTATTTGGCAGATGGGTTCACTGTTCCAACAAGACGAGATATTTTTAATAACGATAATCAATTAATGCTTTACTACAATTAAGCAGTAAATTATTTAGTGACGATAATCAGTGCTTTACTACAATTAAGCAGTCTTGACAAGGCACAAGTTTATGAAATCTCAGCTGAGTGCATTTTGCATAACAATATGAGTCCGTGTCGTGTTGCGGCTTGTACAAGGAAACTGATCTCTAAGGTGGCACTTCTACTAATTAAGTGTTATTTAAAACGTTTCCTTACAGATGAACTCCGCCGAAGAAGAAAATTTAAAAAAACTATTGTGCAATAAGGATACGATATTTCACAAGTATTTAGCAGATGTGTTTATTGCTTCCACAAGACAAGATATTTAGAAACGATAAACAGCGCTTTACCACAATCAGCAGTCTTGACAGAGCTTACCAAGTTTATGAAATCTCATGCCGAGTAAATTTTACATAATTATGTTTTGTGTTCTGTTGCAGCTTGTAGACAGTCGCGTAAACTGCCGCTTATAAGCTCCCTCCCCCGTTAGTAAGCCCCCCGGTTATAGGCCCATCTACCTACAAAAACTATAACCGGTTATAAGCCCCCCTCCTCGCGGGATATCCACCCTCCTCTGCTGGATGACAGTACTTAACCGGGCTAAATATTGCTTCATTCAATTAAAAAACATATTTCAAACAACACTGCTGTGGCTCATTTTAAAGAACGTTTAGGCATATTCTAAGCAAATGTTGCTGACCAGTATTTAATAAAAGAAGAAATGAAAACAACTAGAATACATTAAAAGCAACAATGAAGACGAGTGTTACCCATAACAGCAACAATAACTGAATGAATCGGATCAACTGTTTTACCAAAGACGTTTGTATTGTCCCCGTTACGAGTGAGAAGATGGAGATGGAGATGGTTTTGAGGACAAGTCCTGAAGTCTGGCAACATCCAGAGGGATCGGCTAACGTGGGAACCTGAAGATAAGAAGAGGCGATGCCGGCCGAGAGAAACGTGGAGAAGAACCGTGGAGAAAGAAAGAAACCAGCTGGAATGGCATTCGTGGGGAGCTGCTGCCGCATCGGCGGCAGACCGGGACGGATGGCGCAATCTTCTGGCCGGCCTCAAGAGTCCTCATGGGTCCGATGGAAGATTTGTAGGCGACAGGAATATCGATTCATGTCTTTTCAAATGATATTTACAATATCTGAGGCTCGAAGAGCGTCGATACATGTGGTATCGACCCCCAGGGTATCGACCAAACATTAAAGCAGTCTCTTAACAGCAGTAATATCAATATTTTAAACTTGGAAGTAAGTTTTGCAAGCTAGATTGAATCATTTTATCAACAAGTGAAGCACATTCAAATATATAATCCTTAGAATTGATAGATATAATTGATCTACAGTTAAATACAATGATAAAGCTTAATGTTGTTCCTCAGATGCGGAAGCTACGATCAAGTACTCTGGGACAGAACAGAACAACACTCACCCATAACAGTTACTGTAGCGACAATCCAGGGCGAAGTCATTGTTCATTACACGGGTCTCAGTCAACCAGCCAGTTAATCTCTTTTTTCTATCAAGAAATTAAACGAGAGCGAGAATTGAAAGTGGACGATTAAATTTACCTGAGAAATGTAAACAGGAAGTCTTCACCGAAAGTCTATACCGAGTGATAAACAATGACGTCATGATAGTGCGTCAGTCCCAAGGATTGCGTGACGTAACGATCCACAAGCCGGACCGGAGGACCGCGAATAAGGCTTCAGTAATATAGTTGAGAGCTCAGCAAAAGCAGTTTGCTCGTGTTATTCTTGCTCTCGACAAAAAACAGAATGCCTGATCACAAGTTAATTTGTTGCGATTTGACTATCCGGCGAAAGTGACTTTTTTTTTTCAATTTTTACTGTCCGGGAACAAGTTATGGATATCACTGAGAGATAGGCAAATAGGCAATCTTTTTAAATTACCTACAAAACTAGTGACCCACCATTTTTATCTGCTGTCTTGATGTTCCTTACCTTCTCCATGAATTTAAACAAAGCACAATCGTATATAACCAGGCTGAGGTGTTCAGCCTGTCAGTCACAAATTCCAATGAGACGATTTCATTGTTTGGGAGCTGAAATCAACTGACTTTAGTGTGGTGTGATTCAAACTTCTCTCGGCAGTATATAAACTAAAATTAGATTTACATCGGTACAAGAAATATTGCCGAGACTCTCCTGCATAAAAACCTCCGTTTTGATGTTAGGATGCAAACAGTACAATCGAAAACAAGGATTAGATCCACTAAATCCATTACGAAAGACTCCAGGAAGTTGTCTTGGTCGAATAAATGCTCTCAATGAAAACCATGATGCATGTTTAAGTATCGTGTTGGTCAAATTATTGAATGTGAAATAGAAGCTTAAACAAGAACTTCACTGTGGTTATGTTGGAGGTTGTTTCCTTACCTTCGAAAAATAAAACGAATACCGTTAAGTGCCTCATGCATATAACTCTCCCCCACCCACCCTCCCCCTGGTACGCAGAATTCACTAACGCAGTTCTTTCCAGCAGTAACATTTCGGCCTCTAAGGCCTCGCATAAGCCACGAGCACTGATTTCTTTTACGAACCATAGCTCAAAAACAAATTACTCGATAGATATTTAAATAAAAATTGCTGTTTCCCGGATTATCATGCGGCCCGTGAGAAGGACGGGCCGCATGAAATTATGAAATTAAACAGTGGGGTGGGTGGGGCTGGGAGGGTTCTTTAACAAATTATTAAAGAAGAGAACTCTTTGTTTCAGAAGTAGCCTGCGCAGCTGGCGGGATTAGCAGGCACGAGTGAATTTTTCTCGCGCGGGCAAAGCCCGCGTCAGCGAGCGGCAGAGCCGCGAGTGAAATTCCCGCCAGCCGGATTTCTTAGGGGTTTTGCTATCCGCCCACGTTTATCGCCTTTGATTTCAAATTAAATAAGCCAATCAGAGAGTGAGGTGTAATACGAATCGCGTGAAAGGGCATTAAATTGACACATAAACAAACTTGATGGCGCAAGGATAATAACGCAAAGGACATTACGCCAAAACAGCCTCCAAAACGGGGCCCTAAACCCAAAGAAGGAGTTGTAAATGATATATGTAAATGGATATGCTAATCTGAAGGAGACTAATAGGGGTCGCCCACTACATCTTGGAACGAGTTACTTCATTGGTTCCGAACACAATACATAACAGGTCATAACAATGCCCCTAGCCCTGAATAACAATAGAGGTAGTGTTTACAGCGGGCGAATGAAAATACAGGTTCCAGAGAAGTAGTGTCTTACTGACTAATAGATGTGTTGCATTATTCGGAGGCAGTATTATTTGAATCGAGCCTGCCTAGCACGGTTTCCTGTTTGCAAAGTTTGACACCTCTGGCTCTGTAATTTACCACATATTTCGCTATTGCGGTTTGTTTTGCATTAGCTCATTGTTATTTGCTAGGTATACTTTAGCTCTGGAAGGACAAGATCTGATATATTCCGTGAAATTGTTGATAACTTGCATTTAATATTTGTGATGCCGGGCCTAGCCTGATTCTCAGACGTCCGAGGTCGATCGCGGCCGCTACGCTTTCCCTTTATTTTATAACACTGTTGCAAGATGCACCGATGTACTGATCTTATCACGGATGACATATTTATCTTGCTTCGTAAGAGACTGTTGGTGATTCGCGAAAGCTAAAAGTTGGTTTTAGAGAAACATTATCTGTGTTGTAAAGGTTATGCTTGCATTTATTTGATCGGACGGTTTGTATCTTAAGCTTGACGGTTGGATTTTACCTCCCTTGCGTAATGCCAAAACATCATTTCCTGAAAGCAACTAAATCACAGTCTGTTTTTCCTTTAGAATATTTTCTGCTTTCGCTGCCGGGACATTTAGTGAATACATAGCTTTCTCTTTGCCTTCCTTTCCTCCACATTCACCATTTTGCCATCTACACGTACAACACAGACGTTTTCCCATGCGATGGTTAAGAGATATCGATTAACATTTGATTGACGTTTCACAGCTCTAAGCCAATACGAAATTCGCGTGCACTGGCGAACGCATAATTCAAAAAAACCCACGCATTCCGGCAGGCGGGATCTCAACTCGACTCCTCACCAAACCCCTCGCTTCTTGGCGGCCAAGACCAAAGCATGAGGTCGCTAAAAAAAGCACTCGCTCGCGAAATCCCGCCAGCTACGCAGGCTATTTCAGAAGCCAATGGAGCGTTTTCACTCACGTGACCATATTGGTTTACTAAAACAAAAGACCATTTTTGCATTAATAATAGAGTTAAATTCCTGGAGGAATGGCTTGGTACACCAATATGGCCACCGCTTCTTTGTTTTGGAACACCAACATGGCTGCCTTGACGTCATATGTAAACGCTCCATAATTCTCTGGCTAATGGCACATAAGCAAAAGGTGAAGGCATTGATATCTTTGATATATTCCTAGACGTTTTATGCTACAGAACTGGAATTAAGCGTTTTAGTATTGAAACAGATTTGACGTGATTAAGTGACTTTATCCAGATAAAACAGCTCTCGCTTGGATGTCAAGCCTGTGTTGAGACAGCGCCATCTGTTGCGTGCTCAGAATCAGATAGTCTTAATAAAACGATATACAACAAAAACGACAACAGTTTAAAATACATTTATTGCAATTGGCCTTCCTTTTTTCGGTAATAAAGAATAGGTACTTATGCACAATAAGGTCTGATGACTTAGTATTAAATACTCTATTATCATCTACAGAGCCACCCGCCCCTCTTAATCTCATTGGCTAGATTTTAACAAAGGAAATTTAAATTCTAGAAAGGCACTGATCAGCAATTAATCTTATCCCCAGGCTCTTCTCTGGTGTACAAATCCAAGATGGCGTCTATACGACCTTGGATTTGAACATTACAAAATATGTTGGTAATATATATAAAACCTTTTAAAAAGAAGCGCAACGCTTTAATGATTATATCCTTCCAAACAATAGCGGGAGCCATAACACATCATAAAATCCAAAATGGCGGCGCGCTGGAAATTTAAAAGCCATAAACTTTTCCATTTATTGTTATTTATAAATATTATTTCTCCCTTGACCTGTAAAATTTGGAAATTAGGAATAATTTCAAACAATTCAACGTCGACTTGTTGTAAGAGTGGAGGTTTCCTTTAAATATCATTGCTTCCTGCACTTTAAAACGCTTTTTATAACGCGTTTTAATAAGGTATATAGAGCAAACTGTTATCTATTCTAATTCTCTGCGAAATTAATTGCATGTGCTATTTTATTAGTAAAAGCTACTCTAATGTCACAAGCTATATCTGAAGCCTAGCGATAGGCGCGGTGGCCTAGTGGTTAGTGGGCTGGACTCCGGAACAAGCGGTCCAGATTCGAGCCCTCGCAGGCATTTTACTCTCACAGCGTCTCTCTCCACCCAGGTGTTTAAACGGGCACAGGAGAATGTGATGTTGAGGGAAGCCCTGCGATGGACAAGCATTCCATCCAGGGAGAGTAGAAATACTCCTAGTCGCTTCATGCTACTGACACTAGGGTAAGCTCTGACCTGATGGGCCACAAAGCTTGAATTCAGACTTACTTTACTACTTAAAGTTAATAGTTAACCTCAGATATCATCTTAGTAAGCTCGTCCATTCGAAGTTTTGCCAGCAGAAGATAGAGCTCTTGATCTTTTACGCGTTCAAGAGAAACTATTACAAACTAGCTTAAATGTCTTGCGGAATCGAAATTCCAAAAGAAGACTATTTCAACGCTACTGTCGATGAGTCTAAAAGGAGGTTTCTAACCCCTGGGAAGTGTTTAACCCTTCGTAATCCGGGGAGTGGTTCGAATTTAATTCCTGGTAATGACCTTCCTTAGCTGCGCTGCCTTCCTTAATTTCCTCATAATCACCTCCCTCCCCAGACTCAGCGGCAGAATCGACGC
The DNA here is from genome assembly GCA_963693305.1 of Meandrina meandrites. Lineage (NCBI taxonomy): Eukaryota > Metazoa > Cnidaria > Anthozoa > Scleractinia > Meandrinidae > Meandrina > Meandrina meandrites. The sequence continues at coordinate 24,824,484 of OY855910.1, forward strand.
TTTCATAATAAGTGGGGTTTCCAAAGTCACCACCCTTTGATGCCAGTTTCTCGTCGGTAGTTAATTGCTTTTCAAGATCGGCAGCGTGGGTGTTGTTGACCAGGACCATATCAGTGTCGTTTGAGGAAACTATTCTCTTTTTCTTTTTAACTATTAGAAAGAAAAACAAAAAAGCGATCTGATTTAGAGTAGGTAACCTGATCTAACTGACGCACCCTACCACCCAATACCACATATTGGGCCCAGGAGGGCGGGGGGGGGGGGGGGGGGGGGGGTGAGCAAAGGGGTTGAGCCTCGAAGAGTACAGAGCAAAGTTTAATACGGGGAAGCTGTGAACTGAGGTTCAAATTCTTACTTTTTATATGCCATTTTGGACCGGAAAGGTAACCCTTTGATACACCTTCCATAGAAAAGAGTACCTCTTCCACATACCTTACCTATACAGAAGAAACATCCAATCCCTTTCCAACTTTTTCACCCGAGTTAACAATTTAACTTCAACTGTACTTGAAAGATGGGATATTCAACTTGTCGCGAGCGTGGGACAAAGAAATAATCTGAGTCCCCGACGGGAATCGAATCCACAATCTCCTAAACATGCACCGCCCGGTGTTTCGGTGGTCATGGGTTTGATTTCCGTCGGCGACTCAGAATTTTCTTTGTCCGGCCCCGCTCACGACATGTTAAATATTCCATCGTGGATGTTGAATACCGAGCTTTAAATTTACCATTTTTCTTTATTTATTACCACACTTCTACTGTACTTATATAAATAGTCACCATATTCTTCTTATATAAATTAGCCGCTAGATGCTTCTTTTGAGGTTTTTTGAAATGCCCTATAAGCTAACTAAATGACACTTTCCCCTGCCCTAGCTTTTCTATGCATCGACGTGTGAAATCCCTAACCTTTCTTGCCTGAAAAAAAGTTCTCCTCTCGAGTGTACCCTCCCCGTATAGTAAAATATAGGAAATTCCCTCACACGAAATGAGCGACAAATAAGGCGTTCGTGGCACAGGTGGACGAATGCAACAAGAAAAAACATTTGAGAGACACAAAAATCGACAACAAGGACGCCTACATTCATGCCCGCGTTTCTTGAAAAGAATAATATATAAAGAGACTCAATATATATAAAACGTCCAACTTGTTAAATGACGGTATCACTTGTTATGAGCATTTTTGTCTTGTTTTCATCATCTCATAACCTGACTCTTACCAGAAGTGCAACCCGTATACTTACCCCCCCCCCCCCCCCCTTTTCCTTGGAGGACAAAAGGGAGTAGGAGTAGTTCATTCACTTACCGTAGAAATAGACGGCGACTGCTATGAGAAGTACAACAACAATCACTACTACCAGTACTATCACAATGACTGTTACCAACGGGAAGGGCTTCTTCGTTTTGAAAAAGATAAACCTCTCTGAGTCGTAAGATCCATAATCATCAAAAGAGCGCTGAAACACTGCGTAATGTGTGTTCGATTCCAGTTCGCCATTGAGGTATTTTTTTGAGCCTACAGTGGAGAAAAAACATGAATTTATGATTGGTACTCATAATTAAGATATAAGAAATAACTTTCGACATTGAAGTGAAAAAAAAAATGGTTTAGTTGTTGTGTTACCTGTTTTTGACCTTGAATAATGCTTTTCATCGCCAAGGGAAAATTCTTTCTTGCCGTAATCAATCTCTGCAGTTATGTAAGCCTTTCCTTCCTCTTTGGTTTCGTAGTCTTTGTTGATGTTTTTCGCTGCGTATTTCTCGTCTGTTGAAGTGCCGACATCTTGGTCTTCGTCTTTTAGCTGTATGACAATTATCTGTATATAGCTAGAAGATAAGAACAGCTAGTTTTGAGCCATGTTTCCCAAAAGCTAACTTCCTGGCCGCCATGTTGGACAGTGGAATTACTACATTTGGCTCTAAAATACGTATAGATGTTTGCCCGCGGACATAAATATCTGTTCGGAATAGCAAACATTTTTTTTAAAGATATAACTGCAAATCAGCCTACAAAATATATCATTTTGTGCTGTTTTTCTTTAAATATATATGTTTTCTGACAACGCCTCTCTGTTAAGGAGGTCTGACCAAAGCTGTCAAATTCGAAGATCAAAGTTGAAGGGGTTCAGGATATTTATAAAACACTCATTTCTATTTAATTTAATCAAACTTACTAAAAACACACTAAAGCTCACATGCATTGTCTTACTATACCCTGCATCCAATACAACTTGTGAGAAAAAGTGCAAGTGCAAAAACAGTTTTTAAACACTACAAGTGATATTTGTAAACTCTCTCAAAATTGCACTAGCCTTTGGATTGATTATCTTTGACGTTTTTCTGACCATTTTCAGGTTTGTGGTCATTCCGGAAACAAGATAAAAAAGACGTTATTCTGTCACGCAAGTTTTAGGATATATATGTTATGTAATATAGGAAAATCCATTACCTGACGGAATCCACGATATCGCTAGGCTGTGAGCAGGCTCTCTTTGGGGGCAACGCGTGAGTGGCGGTCAGTGCCTAAGCCGCGAGTTTCGGCTCGCTTCGCTCGCACGCTGTCAGAAACTCGCGCCCCCAAAGAGAGCCTGCCCGCAGGCTACGATATGGCACGAATCGCGAAGTTTGAAGGATGTAGCTGGGCTAGAAAGTGTTCAATTACGTTTTTAATTTTTCATACATTTGCCTATAATTTGCGGAAGAAAATAAAGACAAATGTATGGAAAATTAAAACGCAACTATATGTTTCCTAGTCCAGCTACATTCAGATCCCCCCTATAGATACACTCCTAAAGCTCTCAGTGGCTGTCACACGTGGATAGGAATAGTGCAGGCCTGTCAACCCATTGGCACTGTCAAGTCTATCAGTGGCGAGAATTGTGTATTAAGTGGGGTAGAGGGGTACCTAAAATTTCAGAGGCCTGTTGAGGGGTGCTTCAAAATTGTTTACACTAGACAAGCGGGGTCCTAAAAAGATTTTAATAATGGGTAATTTCTTTTCAGTCCCCCTCTCCACAAGTTTTTGTGAATGCTCCCTTACACGTATGCAAGCGAGCAATTGCGTTTGTTGTTTCCGTGTTTTAGTTCTTTATCTTGTAGTTCTTGATATTCACCTCTGAAAATTTAGACTAAAACGATTATTCGCCTCAGGCTCAGTGAATCTCGGCGAATATTCCCCTCAACTTCGTCTCGGGGACCCTCGGGAAATATTCACTGAGAGTCACTTCGCCTTCGGCGAATAATTATTAATCATTAGTTAGAAAATACCATACAAGTGAATAGTTCTTTCCGCGCTCGCTGATTGGTTAACTAGGAAGTGATTAGCAAAGTACTATTCACCTTCGAGTAGCCGAAATGAAACAAAATGGCTTCCCTTGTCGCTTTGGGTACCGAAAGAAATATTTTGGTCCGCTATTCATTCAGCTCGGTGTGGTATATATGTTGTGGTTTAAATTCATCTTTGATTTAAAGTTTGATTTCCATAATACATTGTATCATGTTCATTATCATCGTATGAAGGGAAATAATAATTAAACTGGTTTGAAAAATTTTAAACCAAAGATAAATTTAAGCTACAACATATACAATTATTCACCTCAGTGGCCGTGACGGTGGGGGATATTTCCACGACCATTCCCCTTACTTCGGTGAATAATTGTTAATTCAGTTAATATATACTAAAACAGTAGATAGCGTTGTTGGTGCGCGTTGATTGGCTACTCAACCTCCGGATATCCTCTGCTATTCACCTTCGAACAACTCGCACGGGAAAATTGTTGAAAAATGAGTTAAAAATCATCCTTCTTGAGTTACACTGTCCTACTGTTAGTATACGCCTAACAGCACAAAGTGAAAAGCAAAAGTCATGAACGATATGACCCAAATGGCATTCTGGCTAGACAGCAATGGCAAGCTTAGTAATATTCCCTTTATTGATGATAAAGTTTCTTTCTTTGAGAGCCTTAAGAGCATGATTTATGCAACCTGTCTTATTATGATGTTTATTCCATCACAGCCGACGATTATTTTTTCCGATTTTCTATTAAACATTAATTTGGGTCGCATCGCTCGTGGTTCATCCTTTTTATGGGTCAACGATTCTTCAATCAGGCGCGCGCGTCGGATATGAGATGGTAGACATATCTAACAAGCCCGAGTGAAATAATTGTTTTATTAAAAACGCCCAAAAGAATAGCAATATTTGAGCTACCCAGCTGTTTTCGTTGACGTTTATCGGCTACCATATTTGTGCCAATGGTATATGAGCTCATATACCATTGCCTGTTAACCAATCATACCCTGAGGAATTGCAATATACCATTGCTAGTTTTTAATAAGGGTAAATATTCACCACTAGCCACACAGACACTGAGATGAATAAGTGTTAATTATTGTCAGTTTAAAAGTCATGTTATTGTTTCAATGGTCTCGTTTATTTCTCGCTCCAGGCTTTTGTCCTCGCGACAACAAAACCACCAGCCATGCAGGTATACTACGAAATTGTGGTATGTTCCGCATTCTTTCTCGTCATTGCGGTATTTGCCGATTTTTGGCGGTATTGCGCGCGATGTTCAGCATGCCCCCTTCCCCTCCAACCAACGACCCTCCCTTTTACTAATCTTTGATCGTTATTAAACCAGCCTCCCAAAAGCCCGTGCATTGCGTTCTTAGGTGGATTACTTTTTAAGGGAGAGCAACAAGCAAGATCGAAGCGCAACACTGACCTGGTTCGATTTCCATTACTCAAAAACTCTTTATTCGCCAGATTCAGCAGAGCTTTATTGGCTTCAATCTCATTCTTGTTAACTTCGTAAGGAGCTGAAAGTGATAGTGCGGTTAAGAAAGTGTCAGTATCTGTGAAAGCATAAATTACTAAGTATTTATGAAAAAGGTCACAGTGATCATCTCCTTGCCTTGTGCTTATGACCCTGCCTTGAAATGCACATTTGACGAAAATAAGTTCGTGGCTTATACCGTCCAATTTAATAAACGGCACGCGATGCATGCAGAAGCGATGACGTTTCACAAGGGGTCTTTGATAATTTTCAGGACATTTGTCAAAAAATTAGGGTACATAAAAGTAACTGACAACTTCTGTGCTGAATGATTGTTCAACAAAAATTGCGTTATCTTGGCGTGACATACGATATACGATACATATATACGATGCAAGGTCAAACGCTGTCTAAAATTGTTTACACCTTTTGTTTTAAAGAATGGAGAGATTTCTGTTTACTAAATCTTATAGAACGCATCAAATATAATTTGTTTCTTTCGTTTATGCTTTAAATTAGTCCTTTCTAACGGCCCAGGAGTATTTTGCTTTGAGTTCTATGCGACGATTTCTTGTTGAGTTGACTTGATTTCTTTTCCCAGTATTCGGTTCGAGTGTGTACAATATGCGAGCCAGCGAGTCATGCGAGCCATGTGAGGCAGACCTGCGAGGCAATAAAAAGGCTACCTAAACGATCTGTAGGCTAACCGAAGTGCTTTTTTGGCTAACCGGAGTGTTGCTAGGCTAACCAATGTGTTATTTAGGCTAACCGAAATGGCTCGCTTGCCTCGCATGACTCGCAAGCCATGTGAACCGGGCAAGCAAGAAATCCCTTATCCCAATATAAAAGCTAACCGCAAGCTACCTAAGAGCTAACTGTAGGCTAACCGAAGTGCTATTTAGGCTAACCGGAGTGCTATTTAGGCTAACCAATGTGTTTTCAAATGCCTCGCAGGTCTGCCTCGCATGGCTCGCTGGCTCGCACATTGTGCATTCCCTTCGGTGAGTATACAGATCGGTTGATCACAACAGGCAACAGACAACAGACAACAACAGATCCTGTCCACTCGCACGGCGAGATTAATCGATCACGTCCTCGTCATCGCTTAAAAAAAGGTTTAAGATGGCTCACCTTTTCAACAGATGTTTCAAAACTGCTAATAATCGGTTGCTTCGTCTGCAGTCACGACAGACATCACTTCTTAACTTTATGCCAAATTTATTCGATAACTGATAAAGTGCAACACTCACTGCAGACTCGACATCTCAATTTAACAGCTACAAATGAAATAAGGTTTGCCGATCGGTGATGATACAAGCTGCAAAAAAATATCTTCCTTTGCACAAAACAAGATGGCGGATCTCAAAAAGAATACAAACAATGCACCTAGTTCCCATTGCTCTTCGGTTCAATTCAGGGAGTAATCGTAACACCGTAACACCAAAAATTCCATAAATTCCATCGCTTTTTCGCTTTACAGCATTAACCGATGACGTCATAAAATGACGTCATCGCTTAAAAATGGCCATTTGATCATGACGAGCTTTATGCGACTCTGAAATTCGCAGCAGGGTATGGGTTCTAATTTCCGGTCAGAGGTGTTAGGCGGTTTTAGCGATCTGTCATGACCCTGTACTTTGCGGTAATTGTGGTGCCGCGAATGTCACAGTGCGAGTAATAGAAGAAGACCAGATAATCTGGACATTTATGGAAGATGATCATGCGGTGCGAATATCTAATAACTAATAATAGGGGAATCTGAGCGCCAAGGCGAACGAATGGCGGCATGTGAGTCATCTCGTCACATAGTGTTCGAACCTTCGCTTTCTAAGACTACAAATCGGTAACTTGTTTCGAATGAATTGTCTTACATAATGAATTTAAAACCGTAGCCAGCACAGAGACCCGTTTGTAGATGTTATCGTGCAAGTATCAATCTGCGATCTAGTCGGTAAATATTGCGCGAAAGTCGATCGGCGAGGGACATCGTTTCCCCTCTTTTCGCCGTATTCTGCCCAAAGCACTAGCGAGGGAAAATCCAACAGGCGATAAATTGCGCGATTAAGTGGAGTTCCATATGGTCCGAGACTTACACATATTCACATCTATCAATGAAATTGTGGGAAGATTGTGATTCCCGCCATCTTATTCAAAACGCCGCTGGGCCATCTTACTGGAAGTCACGCTGCAAATCCAAAATTTCACACGACTGAGATGTGATGTCGACTGTTTGGTAACCGACGACATAGAAATGTAAGTCATCATCATTCTCTTTTTAATGCTAGTGCTTCAGTTACCACCATTTATTAGTATGTTGTGCCATAGTTCGTGCATTATGCATGTATCAACTTACAAAATTGTTACAACTCAGTTGCAAGATGCTCAAATGGCCAAAATGTATTAAGTGCATTTGCAAATACTACCCAAACATTGAGTTGCTCCAAATTTCGTTATACGCAGATGTAGTATAATTTACTTTTTGCACACATAGTATACACTAGTATTTAAGCTGTTTGTTATTCATATTTATATTCCAGGGTATTTTAATGGACAGGAAAAATCACTCTAAATCAGGTGTTATTATTGAATTTTGAAAGAGCCTTAAAATGAAAATATAAATTTTTTGCCTTAATTCCACATGTATGGTGTACATGCATCCACATGCCTAGAAATAAAACAGGGTCTATTTTCAAGGTTGTACATTTATTGATAAATTGTTTCTTGACTGCTTCATGCTTTTGAGATCCCTGAAGCAACAGAGCAGCTTAGCCATTTTAGGCTGTGGCTCTATGAGAATTCTTTCTCGAGGTGTTTCATTGGGAACTAATATTATAAATTAAGGCTTCAACATATTAAACATTAATTTAAATATTTTACACCAAAACAATATGAAGCCACAGACCAGCTTAGCCTTCTCAGGCTGTACACGTAGCTCTGTGAGAATTCTTTCTGCAGGTGTTTCTTTAGGAACTTAAATTCAGGATTCAGTAAAGCATTTTTAAAAACATTAATTTAAATATTTTAAACCAAATATTGTTTGGCTTAATCCCTGAAGCAGCAGAGCAGCTTGGTCTTTTTAGGCTGCAGCTCTGTGAGAATTCTTTCTCTAGGTGTTTCATTGGGAACTTAAATTCAGGATTAAAACATTTTTAAAAAGCATTAATTGAAATAACTTTTTGACAAAATATTGTTTGGCTTTATCCCTGAAGCAGCAGAGCAGCTGGGTCTCTTTAGGCTGCAGCTCTGTGAGAATTCTTTCTCCAGGTGCTTAATTGGGAACTTAAATTCGTGATTAAAACATTTTTAAAAAGCATTAATTGAAATACCTTTTTGACAAAATATTGTTTGGCTTTATCCCTGAAGCAGCAGAGCAGCTTGGTCTCTTTAGGCTGCAGCTCTGTGAGAATTCTTTCTCCAGGTGCTTAATTGGGAACTTAAATTCAGGATAAAAACATTTTTAAAAAGCATAATTGAAATAACTTTTTGACAAAACATTGTTTGGCTTTATCCCTGAAGCAGCAGAGCAGCTTGGTCTTTTTAGGCTGCAGCTCTGTGAGAATTCTTTCTCCAGGTGTTTCATTGGGAACTTAATTCAGGATTAAAACATTTTTAAAAAGCATAATTGAAATAACTTTTTGACGAAATATTGTTTGGCTTTATCCCTGAAGCAGCAGAGCAGCTTGGTCTTTTTAGGCTGCAGCTCTGTGAGAATTCTTTCTCCAGGTGCTTCAATTCATTGGGAAATTAAATTCGTTGGGAATTAAAATTTACGTTTATGCTTTACAATATTTACATTAAACAACATAAAACCTTGGACACCAAGTATTTTTTTTGGCTTAATCCCTGAAGCAACAGAATTCTTTGTCTGGGTGTTTTATTTTAGATTCAGGCTAAAATAAAACTTAAATTCAGGCTTAAATAACAATGTAATAACAATTATAAAGTCCTATCAGAAATAACATGGAGTCATAATGCTGTCTGATAAAAGCATTTTATTAACAGATGAACAATGCCAATCAATAATAGATGAAAAGAACTACGACTGGAACTGTTATGTTTGAGCTGAATACTGTAGTGAGACAATTAAATATTGTCTCTTTGAAATAATTAGTTGCACTTTACCTAAAATAGTATGATTTATCTGAGCTCAAACACTTGAATCCAGTGAATGGATTAGATAATACAATGTAAAAAATAGCATTTTTCCCTCAGTGTTCTCCATTGTTTATTATATTAGTTCATACACCCTACTCTCTAAGTTTCTCTACCTAGCCCAGCACCAATGGTTTGTTTAAAATGAAGAGAGGCTTGCTTTGCAGTTTTCTTTTCCATTGCAGCTTCTAGGGCAGCACGATTGACCTGACAATTGTTAAAGCTGGGTACTGCTCGCTGTGCCACTGAAGACTTAATTGACACAGATCTACCATCTTAAAGTTCTTAAAAACACTTTTACAACGTGTAGATCACTTTTTGGTACTTCTCAACATTTTTTTCCTGATAGGAGAAGACGAGCCTAACATTTTTGTAAGTATGGAGTGACACTAAAAACGTCAGATTTGTACAATTATTTATCATTCTGACGTATTTCACATAGAATTGTTTTTTCTTCTGACCAGAAGAGGTTAATACCAAATTGGCGCCTATTATTGACTTTCTTCTTGAAATTGTAATACAGGATTAAAAGAATGCTTTCTCCGCAGTGGTAGTTACTTCTGAGTTGCGGTGTGTGTCACTTTGCCGTCTGCCTAGCAGGTGGTGATCATGAAGTAATGTGGAAGCGAGGAAAGAAACGAGCGTGAGGGCAGGAACACGCGAGGGCTTTTTCTCTCGCTTAGACTTTCAATATATTTCCTTCGTTCAATTGTCTGAATGAGAATTTTTTCTTACGTTACGCAAGGACACCATTTAGCGCCATAAGCTGTTTTGTTTTGAAAGCCGCCGTGCTTTCTGTACTACATCCCAAGCGGTCGGTTTTTCAAATGATTTTTTTGTTATTGTCGTCATTAGTTTGCTTAGTTAATGTTGTCTGTGTGCATCCTTGTTTTCCGATTTTCCACTGTACTGTGACATATTGTCATAAACGCTAGCAAAAAAAAGCCTGTATTCTTTCGATCAATGTGGCGGGCTTTCCTTTTGGTGACAGATCAGTATCCGAGTAAATTGATTCCTTAACACATTTCTTGCGAAGAGGCATCAAGGAATTTCATTCATACGTGTCGAAAAATTTACACCCACTGCCGATGTTGTACGGTTCAACCGTAGAACATCGGCAGGGGTCCAGGATTTCAGAGTCGCATAAAGCTCGTCATGGTGACATACTTTATATCAAATCAAATTTTTAACCCCCCCCCCCCCCCCCTCCCACACGCGGTCTACGTAAACTGTCCTTGGTAAAACTCCGCCCAGGAAGGAAGAATGTAAGTAGCTTGGTAGGTAGCTAGGTAGGTAGCTAGGTAGGTAGGTAGGAAGGTAGGTAGGTAAGTAGCTTAGTAGGTAGGTAGGTAGGTAGGTAGGTAGGAAGGTAGGTAGGTAGGTAGGAAGGTAGGTAGGTAAGTAGGTAGGTAGGAAGGTAGGTAGGTAGGTAGGAAGGTAGGTAGGTAGGTAAGTAGGTAGATGATAGGTTGGTTGGTAGGTAGGTAGGTAGGTAGGTAGGAAGGTAGGTAGGTAGATGATAGGTTGGTAGGTAGGTAGGTAGGCAGGTAGGTAGGTAGGAAGAAGGAAGGTAGGTAGGTAGGTAGGTAGGTAGGAAGGTAGGTAGGTAGGTAGGAAGGCAGGTAAGTAGGTAGGTAGGTAGGAAGGTAGGTAGGTAGGTAGGTAGGAAGGTAGGTAGGTAGGTAGGTAGGAAGGTCGGTAGGTAGGTAGGTAGATGATAGTTAGGTAGGTAGGTAAGTAGATGATACGTTGGTAGGTAGAAAGGTAGGTAGGTGGGTAGCTTGGTTGGTAGGTAGGTAGGTAGATGATAGGTTCGCAGGTAGGTAGGTAGGTAGGTACGAAGGTACGAAGGTAGGTAGGTAGGTAGGAAGGTAGGTAGGTACGTAGGTAGGTAGATAAGTAGGTAGATGATAGGTTGGTAGGTAGGAAGGTAGGTAGGTGGGTAGCTTGGTTGGTAGGTAGGTAGGTAGATGATAGGTTGGCAGGTAGGTAGGTAGGTAGGTAGGTGCAAAGGTAGGTAGGTAGGTAAGTAGGAAGCTAGGAAGGTAGGTAGGAAGGTAGGAAGGTAGGTAGGTAGGAAGGTAGGTAGATAATAGGTTGGTAGGTAGGTAGGAAGGTAGGTAGGTAGGTAGGAAGGTAGGTAGGTAGGTAAGTAGGTAGATGATAGGTTGGTTGGTAGGTAGGTAGGTAGGTAGGTAGGAAGGTAGGTAGGTAGATGATAGGTTGGTAGGTAGGTAGGTAGGCAGGTAGGTAGGTAGGAAGAAGGAAGGTAGGTAGGTAGGTAGGTAGGAAGGTAGGTAGGTAGGTAGGAAGGCAGGTAAGTAGGTAGGTAGGTAGGAAGGTAGGTAGGTAGGTAGGTAGGTAGGTAGGAAGGTAGGTAGGTAGGTAGGTAGGAAGGTCGGTAGGTAGGTAGGTAGATGATAGTTAGGTAGGTAGGTAAGTAGATGATACGTTGGTAGGTAGAAAGGTAGGTAGGTGGGTAGCTTGGTTGGTAGGTAGGTAGGTAGATGATAGGTTCGCAGGTAGGTAGGTAGGTAGGTACGAAGGTACGAAGGTAGGTAGGTAGGTAGGAAGGTAGGTAGGTACGTAGGTAGGTAGATAAGTAGGTAGATGATAGGTTGGTAGGTAGGAAGGTAGGTAGGTGGGTAGCTTGGTTGGTAGGTAGGTAGGTAGATGATAGGTTGGCAGGTAGGTAGGTAGGTAGGTAGGTGCAAAGGTAGGTAGGTAGGTAAGTAGGAAGCTAGGAAGGTAGGTAGGTAGGTAGGAAGGTAGGTAGGTAGGAAGGTAGGTAGATAATAGGTTGGTAGGTAGGTAGGAAGGTAGGTAGGTAGGTAGGAAGGTAGGTAGGTAGGTAGATGATAGGTTGGTAGGTAGGTAGGTAGCTAGATAGGTAGGTAGATGATAGGTTGGTAGGTAGGTAGGAAGGTAGGTAGGTAGGTAGGAAGGTAGGTAGATAATAGGTTGGTAGGTAGGTAGGAAGGTAGGTAGGTAGGTAGGAAGGTAGGTAGGTAGGTAGATGATAGGTTGGTAGGTAGGTAGGTAGCTAGATAGGTAGGTAGATGATAGGTTGGTAGGTAGGTAGGAAGGTAGGTAGGTAGGTAGGAAGGTAGGTAGGTAGATGATAGGTTGGTAGGTAGGTAGGTAGGTAGGAAGGTAGGTAGGTAGGTAGGTAGAAAGGTAGGTAGGTAGGAAGGTAGGTAGATAATAGGTTGGTAGGTAGGTAGGTAGGTAGGTAGGTAGGAAGGTAGGTAGGTAGGTAGGTAGAAAGATAGGTAGGTAGGTAGGTAGGTAGGAAGGTAGGAAGGTAGGTAGTTAGGTAGGTAGGAAGGTAGGTAGGTATGTAGGAAGGTAGGTAGGTAGGTAGGTAGGTAGGTAGATGATAGGTTGGTAGGTAGGTAGGGATATGATAGGTAGGTAGGTAAGTAGGTAGGTAGGTTGGTAGGTAGGAAGGTAGGTAGGTAGGTAGATGATAGGTTGGTAGGTAGTTAGGTAGGTAGAAAGGTAGGTAGGTAGGAAGGTAGGTAAGTAGGTAGGTAGGTAGGTAGGAAGGTAGGTAGGTAGGTAGAAAGGTAGGTAGGTAGGTAGGTAGGTAGGAAGGTAGGTAGATAATAGGTTGGTAGGTAGGTAGGTAGGTAGGTAGGTAGAAAGGTAGGTAGGTAGGTAGGTAGGTAGGAAGGTATGTAGGAAGGTAGGTAGGTAGGTAGGTAGGTAGATGATAGGTTGGTAGGTAGGTAGGTAGGTAGGTAGATGATAGGTAGGTAGGTAAGTAGGTAGGTAGGTAGGTAGGAAGGTAGGTAGGTAGGTAGATGATAGGTTGGTACGTACGTAGGTAGGTAGATGATAGGTTGGTAGGTAAGTAGGTAGGTAGCTTGGTTGGTTGGTAGGTAGGTTTACTTACCACTGGCTGATGTTGTTGACGCTGTTACTGATGATAGGTTGGTAGGTAGGTAGGAAGGTAGGTAGGTAGGTAGGAAGGTAGGTAGGTAGATGATAGGTTGGTAGGTAGGTGAGTAGGTAGGTAGGAAGGTAGGTAGGTAGAAAGGTAGGTAGGTAGGTAGGTAGGAAGGTAGGTAGATAATAGGTAGGTAGGTAGGAAGGTAGGTAGGTAGGTAGAAAGGTAGGTAGGTAGGTAGGTAGGTAGGAAGGTAGGTAGGTAGGTAGGTAGGAAGGTAGGTAGGTAGGTAGGAAGGTAGGTAGGTAGATGATAGGTTGGTAGGTAGGTAGGTAGGTAGGTAGGTACGAAGGTAGGTAGGTAGAAAGGTAGGTAGGTAGGTAGGTAGGAAGGTAGGTAGATAATAGGTAGGTAGGTAGGTAGGTAGGAAGGTAGGTAGGTAAGTAGAAAGGTAGGTAGGTAGGTAGGTAGGTAGGAAGGTAGGTAGGTAGGAAGGTAGGTAGGTACGAAGGTAGGTAGGTATGTAGGAAGGTAGGTAGGTAGGTAGGTAGGTAGATGATAGGTTGGTAGGTAGGTAGGGAGATGATAGGTAGGTAGGTAAGTAGGTAGGTAGGTAGGTAGGTAGGAAGGTAGTTGGTAGGTAGATGATAGGTTGGTAGGTAGTTAGGTAGGTAGAAAGGTAGGTAGGTAGGAAGGTAGGTAAGTAGGTAGGTAGGTAGGTAGGTAGGAAGGTAGGTAGGTAGGTAGGTAGAAAGGTAGGTAGGTAGGTAGGTAGGAAGGTAGGTAGATAATAGGTTGGTAGGTAGGTAGGTAGGTAGAAAAGTAGGTAGGTAGGTAGGTAGGTAGGTAGGTAGATGATAGGTTGGTAGGTAGGTAGATGATAGGTAGGTAGGTAGGTAGGTAGGTAGGAAGGTAGGTAGGTAGGTAGATGATAGGTTGGTAGGTACGTAGGTAGGTAGATAGGTAGGTAGATGATAGGTTGGTAGGTAAGTAGGTAGGTAGCTTGGTTGGTTGGTAGGTAGGTTTATTTACCACTGGCTGATGTTGTTGATGCTGTTACTGATGATAGGTTGGTAGGTAGGTAGGAAGGTAGGTAGATAGATGATAGGTTGGTAGGTAGGTAGGTAGGTAGGAAGGTAGGTAGGTAGAAAGGTAGGTAGGTAGGTAGGTAGGTAGGTAGGTAGGAAGGTAGGTAGATAATAGGTTGGTAGGTAGGTAGGAAGGTAGGTAGGTAGGTAGGTAGAAAGGTAGGTAGGTAGGTAGGTAGGTAGGTAGGTAGGTAGGAAGGTAGGTAGGTAGGAAGGTAGGTAGGTAGGTAGGAAGGTAGGTAGGTATGTAGGAAGGTAGGTAGGTAGGTAGGTAGGTAGATGATAGGTTGGTAGGTAGGTAGGGAGATGATAGGTAGGTAGGTAAGTAGGTAGGTAGGTAGGTAGGTAGGAAGGTAGGTAGGTAGGTAGATGATAGGTAGGTAGGTAGGTAGGTAGGAAGGTAGGTAGGTAGAAAGGTAGGTAGGTAGGTAGGTAGGTAGGAAGGTAGGTAGATAATAGGTTGGTAGGTAGGTAGGAAGGTAGGTAGGTAGGTAGGTAGAAAGGTAGGTAGGTAGGTAGGTAGGTAGGAAGGTAGGTAGGTAGGAAGGTAGGTAGGTAGGTAGGAAGGTAGGTAGGTATGTAGGAAGGTAGGTAGGTAGGTAGGTAGGTAGATGATAGGTTGGTAGGTAGGTAGGGAGATGATAGGTAGGTAGGTAAGTAGGTAGGTAGGTAGGTAGGTAGGAAGGTAGGTAGGTAGGTAGATGATAGGTTGGTAGGTAGTTAGGTAGGTAGAAAGGTAGGTAGGTAGGAAGGTAGGTAAGTAGGTAGGTAGGTAGGTAGGTAGGAAGGTAGGTAGGTAGGTAGGTAGAAAGGTAGGTAGGTAGGTAGGTAGGTAGGTAGGAAGGTAGGTAGATAATAGGTTGGTAGGTAGGTAGGTAGGTAGGTAGAAAGGTAGGTAGGTAGGTAGGTAGGTAGGTAGGAAGGTAGGTAGGTATGTAGGAAGGTAGGTAGGTATGTAGGAAGGTAGGTAGGTAGGTAGGTAGGTAGATGATAGGTTGGTAGGTAGGTAGGTAGATGATAGGTAGGTAGGTAAGTAGGTAGGTAGGTAGGTAGGTAGGTAGGTAGGTAGGTAGGAAGGTAGGTAGGTAGGTAGATGATAGGTTGGTAGGTACGTAGGTAGGTAGATAGGTAGGTAGATGATAGGTTGGTAGGTAAGTAGGTAGGTAGCTTGGTTGGTTGGTAGGTAGGTTTACTTACCACTGGCTGATGTTGTTGATGCTGTTACTGTTGAAGGCGGTGTTGTTTCTGTTAGAGATACAGAATATTGCGCTTCAAATCCCCGATCAAGTGAAGAACCGGAACGGAACGTTACGAACATCTGGTTACCACTTGACAACACGTCTTGCAGGACTGAGCCGTTACAAAATCGTCCCAGTGAAGGAGAGCTTGTCGAAGCACCGTCGTAAAGCTCCACATAAGTACAATTATCCGAGCTGCAAGCGTGCTCACATGACCCAAGGGCCAATTCAGTGAATGTAAACTTCACTTGTTTGTCAGATGGTACAGTAATGATCCAGGAGCAATTCATGGACGCAGAATAATTGCCCATAGGGTAGTTCGGGCTGCTTAATTTTCCGTTCCCAGAGAGTGGAATTGCTTCAGTGGGGCAAACTAGAAAAAAATAACAATTTCAGTGAGAGAATTATGCAATTCGTCATTTCCCTCAGTTCGATTTGGGTACTTACTTACCAATATTTAACAATTATCCCGCGATATCGCTTGATACTTAGCTTAAAGTAAGACGATATTCAGCAAAATTGAGCAGGATTGTTTTCTTGTTTTTTCTTCAACAAATTGTCAACGAAACGGATTTTGCAACGAGAAAAACTGTGGTTGTGCAGCGCTTTACAAAATATCTGTTATGTACTGATGACGGATAACAATGACTTTCTTACCATACATGGGCATCGCGTGAATTTGTTGAATATAAATGATACCAGAAGTCCATAACTAGAAGTCTACATCTCTGGTAATAAGCTTTGAGATATGTCTTTCGCGTGTACCTCGCGTTCCTCGCGTGTAGGCTATTTTTAGAACAGCTTTGCCGCGAACAAGTAGCCAAGCACATTGAAGTATTTTTTAATACGCGCCTTTGATTGGTTGAACAAATTTTTGAAGAAAAGCAGAACTGCAGAGGACGAGTGAACTCGAGCGAACGGCATTACGAAATTTCTGTTTGTTGGTCATCGTAATTTCCGTTTTGTGAGGATTAAATCGTCCGGACAAGAATCATCAGGCCATCTTTCATCGATGACGATAGCATCGAAGTTGTAAAAATTCGGAGCATCCAAATAAGCGAGAGGACCTCAGTGTTTTGGAGTCAGAATACGAAATTGCAGCGGGCAAGATGGACTAATTCCGAGTCAAATTCAAAATGCGAAGACACTAAAGATTAATGGTACTCTCACGATGAAGACAGGCATTAAGAGAGCAAGTGCATTTTGGCACAGGTTCGTTGCTATTTTGAAAAACAAAACCGTGGTCCCTGAAGCGCTCAACATCGAGCGCGGAATGAACAGAATGAAGTTTGATTCGTTTGAGAACAACATTCAGAGAAAACGACAAGTTTGGCGAGTTTTGCATGTTTTTGGAATTGTAAGGACGGCATGAAAACAAAAGACTGACTAAGGTAATGTACTTGTTTTAATATGAATAGAAATACGAGTTTAATTCAGCGAACAATGATGATTTCATTCACATCCGTCAAAAGTTTAATTCAAGTTGTGCTTCTCGGGCACTTCGCAGTGTGCAGCTGTTGTGTTGTGTATGTTGTTCAGTATTTTAACACGAGGATATGCTGTACAAAATAAAGACACACTTAACTACTAAAAGTTTGGGGAACTTCTGTTCATAAATTCTCTCGTAAATTATAAAAAGTCGACCTGTTTGTTTTGTGAGTTTGTCTACGGAAACCCGGCGACGGGTTGCTTTTTCACTCGCCTTCAAATGCCACTGAACAGACGTTTGAAATCACTATCTACGATACTACTGTTATATCCTGTGCGACTTACACGAAGTAGTTGTTAGATGATATATTTAGTGTGACTTGCATGAAGTATGGGTTAGAATTAAACCATGTGCTTTTGAGTGTACATCGAGCTTGAGTGTATTCACAGGCTTCCCAAGCTCAAAAGTCGTCTTTTTGATGTGTTTTTGAGAGCCCTTCGAGCGGCCGACTCTACATACGTGGTGTATGCGACAGCTTGTGTATATAGAGAAATGTATGGGAAAATCACGGAGTCTCTAAAATCGGGTAAATAACTATCTATTTTAAAATAAAGTTTACCTACCTCAAATGTGTCGCTTACTTGTGTCTTGTGCCGAATTTGAAGCCATTCCGACGTCATTTAGCGAAGTTATTCGAAGTTGTTGTCTCCCCTTCTAAAAAGAAGGAAAGGCAGACCACTCCATCGATCGCTGGCCAGAGTTCACTCCACAAATCGCTCTCTCCTCAAAAGGAAAAGTCCCGAATCGCAATAAAACCAACAGTTCCATAAAGCCCAATTAATTTCACTCCACATACGTGTTCTTCGGCGGTCGAAAGACTCGTAAAGAACGAGAAATTTTGCTTTAATTTCGCCTATTCGGCTTTCCAAATATGCTTGTGACCGACCCCGCGACAACGGTCGTTACTCAACGAATAGTATCTGATCTCTGATTGGTCCATTTGAACCAAGTCACGCGCTGACAACACGACACTCCACCGGAGGGAAAGTACATTTTGTCACGATTCAAGTTTCACGCTAGGGCTCCCAAGGGATGTTTTCTGAAAGCTGTATTGTTCGCAATAGCCAATCAAAGCCATGTTTACATATTCAAATTTGTATTGAGTGTACAGTTTTCCCTGAGCTGAAGAAATTCACTGAACTCCATCGTTGTGTTGGCTCGATATGTTTTCTTAATATGTCTTCGGTCATAAAAACGAATGCCTCGGCTTTGCGGGAGAAGAACGATCGTGACTTGCCGCGGAACTCTCTAAACGTAAACAGTAAGAGAGGGTCGCCTGTGTCTTCCTTCTTGCTCGTCGAATGTTCAACTATTCTTCTGATGGCCGTTGTCGATTCGTACTTAAACTGGTAATGAGAAATCAGCCAAAGCTTCCATTTCGCATAAAGTGCATCGTCTTTTTCGTGTTCGTTTTCAGAAAACATCCCTTGGGAGCCCTAGCGTGAAACTTGAATCGTGACAAAATGTACTTTCCCTCCGGTGGAGTGTCGTGTTGTCAGCGCGTGACTTGGTTCAAATGGACCAATCAGAGATCAGATACTATTCGTTGAGTAACGACCGTTGTCGCGGGGTCGGTCACAAGCATATTTGGAAAGCCGAATAGGCGAAATTAAAGCAAAATTTCTCGTTCTTTACGAGTCTTTCGACCGCCGAAGAACACGTATGTGGAGTGAAATTAATTGGGCTTTATGGAACTGTTGGTTTTATTGCGATTCGGGACTTTTCCTTTTGAGGAGAGAGCGATTTGTGGAGTGAACTCTGGCCAGCGATCGATGGAGTGGTCTGCCTTTCCTTCTTTTTAGAAGGGGAGACAACGACTTCGAATAACTTCGCTAAATGACGTCGGAATGGCTTCAAATTCGGCACAAGACACAAGTAAGCGACACATTTGAGGTAGGTAAACTTTATTTTAAAATAGATAGTTATTTACCCGATTTTAGAGACTCCGTGATTTTCCCATACATTTCTCTATATACACAAGCTGTCGCATACACCACGTATGTAGAGTCGGCCGCTCGAAGGGCTCTCAAAAACACATCAAAAAGACGACTTTTGAGCTTGGGAAGCCTGTGGTGTATTTGGAGTGTTACATTGGCGACGAGGATAAAAACAAGAGAGAATTATGACAGAACAAACGGCAGCAACAAGTGGTGGAGCAGCACAAGCGATTCAAGTCGTCACAGAAACTAGAAACCTTCGAACACAGCCATTTATCATTCCGGACGAAGCGAACAGCGTCGGCAAAGCATGGGAAGAATGGCTGGAGGGAATTGAGCGAGAATTCCGATACTTCAGAATTACGGAGGCCGTCGATAAGAAGGATGCTATAATAATTTACGGCGGGAAAGAGATAGCTCGATTAGAAAAGAGTCTACCTGATCCAGAGGTGGAAGATGTGTACCTAAAGTTACGTACTAAGCTGAATGATCACTTCACTCCAAAGAAGAACAAGCATCATGCGAGGTATTTATTTTTGAAAATGAGGCCACACATGGGTGAAACCACAAGTGCATACGCGGCAAGGCTGCGAGAGAAAGCGAAGGAATGTGAGTTTGGAGCCACATTCGACGAGAGAATTTTGGAGCACATAATTCAAACCATTGACAACAAGAAGATGATTGAGAAAGCCATTAGCAAGACGTGGGATCTAACACGATTTCTGACCGAAGCAAGCTAGACGGAGGATATTGCGAGGCAAATGAAAGATATGGGAAGTGTGAATGTTTCCCGTGAGAATGTTTCTCGTGTGCATTCCGATTTGCAATACCCCAAACAACAAAGCAGTGGATCCAACGAAACACAGAGGCCTGGGAAAAAGCACAAATGTCAATATTGTGGATTGTTTGGAGTCCATGAGAAAGGAAAAGATTGCCCTGCCTATGGTAAGAAATGCCATAAATGCCACAAGTTGAACCATTTCTCCTCTGTATGCAAATCTGAGAGTACTCGTAGCCACAAGTTTAGAAGACAGAAGCAAAGTAAAAGGAAAAGCAGTGGGAGAATTAAGAAGACAACTGAAGATGCTGAATCCACAAGCTCAGATGATCATTTTTTTGGTCAGGCAGTGGAACACTTAAAACAGGCCAAGAAGATAAGAGTGATGGGCAAAAATGGTGATGATTATCGAACTGTTATGGTGAGATTAAATGACGTGGATGTATTGATGGAAGCTGACAGTGGGGCGGATGTTAATATTATGGACGAACACCAGTTTAAGGCATTCAGCCATAGAACACATGACAAGCCAATCCTTGCAAACAGTAATGTCAAGTTGTGTACTCTCCAGCACAAACTCGAGGTCAAAGGAGAATTTCAAACTGTGATTCGTAATGAAACGTGTGGGAAACCAACCAAATTTGTTGTGGTGTCTGGAAGGATCCAATCACCTCCACTGATTAGCAAGGAAACACTAATAGCATTAGGAATGCTGAAGATTCAACCAGATGGCAGCTTCGCTGAGCCCAATGATCTGGCCATATCTGAGGAGACACATAATGCTAACACCGTTAAACAGGCAGAAGGTGAACAGGATATGAAAGATTTGATCACCAAGTACAGCCACTTATTTCAAGGTATTGGCAAGATAGAAGACAAGAAGAATGGTGGGGAGATCCTAAGCCGATTCCATATGAAACCCGGAGCAGTGCCGGTAGCACAGAAACCTAGGCAGGTACCATACTATCTCCAAGAGCCGCTGAAAAAGTGGTTAGACTTAGGCATTCAAGAAGACATCTTTGAGAAAGTACCTGACGATGAACCAGTTACCTGGTGCTCCCCTTTGGTGGTGCAACTGAAACCGAAATTTGCAGGGTTGCGATTGGACCAGCTGGAGCAACACATGATCAGAGCGAGTGTTGACTTACGAGTTCCGAACCAGTATATGGAAAGGAGCCGAATCTCACAAGCACCAATAGTGGAAGATTTCATTCACAAGTTCCATGATTGCACTATCTGGACAAAATTGGACCTCCGACAGGGGTACCACCAGTTAGTACTACACCCAGAATCGAGATCAGTCGCTACCTTCAGTACCCCCTGGGGTAATTTTAGACCTAAAAGGCTTGTATTTGGCGCAAAGGCATCACAAGATGTATTTGATGAGGCTTTTGTTCTGATTGATTTAAAGACTCTAGAACATTGAATTGGATTTTGCCATCCTGTGTTCTTTTATTGTATGTGGACTGTGTAGACAACCGTAAAAAGGGGGAGATGTTATATCCTGTGCGACTTACACGAAGTAGTTGTTAGATGATATATTTAGTGTGACTGGCATGAAGTATGGGTTAGAATTAAACCATGTGCTTTTGACTGTACATCGAGCTTGAGTGTATTTGGAGTGTTACAACTACTTCTGTCAAAATGTGAGAATTAAAGAGAATGGCCTGTCAAGTGTTTTGATGTGATTTGATTTATTTCACCTGCCACTTTCCAAAATATTCGGCCGCAACTTAGAACTCCAATCGTGTCGAAATAGTGGGTTACGTCATGTTCTCGCGAGACATCAGTTTCTAAAAATAGCCTACACGCGAAAGACATAGCACGCGCCCCAATACCAGATGTAGACTTCTAGTTATGGACTTCGGGTCAATAGCCCATGAGGCGAAGCCGAATGGGCTATTGACCCGTGGCCCTTGAGGGCGAAGGGTCTAATTGTTTTAGTATCACCCAACTAGTCGGACAGAAAAAGCAATAATAAAGTTAGCAAATGCAAGTTGAAGAAAGATTTATTTGGGAATAAAACGAAAGAAAGCGTCGCGAATTTCGCTGCTCGATGACTATTACTAATAGTCCTTTAGTAGCGTAGCCAATCAAAATGCAGGATTTGCATTAGTCCACTAGTTGGGTGATACTAATTGAAATTATTTTCGGGTTGTTCAAAACACGAACACGATTTCGGTTTTTGAACTCATTGCAGTGAGGTTTTCTGTTCATATTTTGTCCTTAAGTTTTCCCGCTGACAAATCTCAAACTCAACAAACATAATAATTAGTCTATTAGAATTATTCATATTACGCGTCTTTGATCTTTCTGTACTTAAACGGCTCCAGAATTAAAACGTTATTCGAAAAAACCGAAAGTAATGGTTACCTGAAAATAAGAAATAGATAGTAGCGGCCCCTTTGCTTAGCTAAATTCGAAAGTAACGGAAGCCGTAACTGTCGCAATTTGTCGGTACTTACTTGGAGGAGAGTAATTCAGTTGAGTGTAAGTTGCTTTAAATCCATCATACTGCTTGGAGCCGCTAGCATCGGAGACAAACTGTACCTTCAAGCTTTCAAGAGTTGAGTAATATATTTTAGTCTGACCGGGTGCACCACATATTTTTTCGTTCCCATTCGGATCAGCAGAAAAGCCATTTTGAACTTGCAGATAATCGCACGAGCACTCGTACTGCTGTGATCCGCACTGTTGGATATTGAGGGTGATTGCAATTTCTAGCTTAACACGGTATCCCTGGCGTGCTGTGATTTGCCAGCTGCAGTTCTGGTTATCTGGATACATTCTGGGGTAAAAAGGGCTGGTAATAACACCTGATGTTTCGGTTAGAGTGATGCTTCTAGGACACACTGAAAAGGAAATAAATAAATCGCATGTTAAGAATGTTCCTTTATTTCTGCGCCTTTCGATAAAACGCGAACTCTTCATATCAACACGCATCTAACAATTGCGTTCTTCGCTGTCGTCAATCATAGAAGCGACAGCCAAACGAACCTTGGAAAACAGAAACAAACAAGATTGATTGAAATCTAGCAATCACAACCAACGGACTTAACCTTTCGAAGCCATTAAAGTGAGCTTCTGTTTCCTAGGAGGTCCATTAATTTGTTCGAGGGAAGCGAAAAACGTAACTTTTGACTTGACAGATGTTCGCGTGTTGTTAAAAAAGCACAATAATGTGAAGTTACACTCTGACCAAAAAGAAAAATAATATTTTAACAATTGCAAGATGCAGACTTACGTAGTTCTTCATCTATCGCCTCGTAAGATGCATTAAATCCCGAGTACACGTTACTGAGAGATCGCAATGTTACAAGGATGGAATTCCCCACAGAGTACACTGGATCTGGAAGATCTTGTCCACAGATCTGAAAATCTTGACGTCCATTATCTGAAGCAACATTTGTGATAAAAACACGAGCCCCTTGTGGCTCTCCAATACACGCCGAACCTTGGTTCGGTTCCAAAGTGAAGTTAAAGAAGCTAAGCTTAATGGTGCTGCCAGTGGGTACTGTGATATTCCAGGTACAGTTGCTATTTGCAATAAAGCTGTTCGGAAAATTGGGGCTTGTAAAGAATCCACTGGTTCCACTAAGAAATTCCCCAGTTGGTCCACATGCTGCAAAGAGAGTTTACTTGGTCAGTGGAAAAGTTGACTAAGTTTTCGAGGTTGGATTATTTTCTATGTAAGGAGGAAGCAATGGCAGTTCATACTTGAAAACTACGACAAACGTGCACTATTGTAGTTACAATATAGTTTAAATTTTGCGTACAGTCTGACTGGTTAAAAACGTAATAGGTTATTGGCTCAGCCACGGTGGGAGGGCCGCGCGGGAAATTACATGACTTGAGGTCATGGCGTACAGACTGAGCACAAAATGATAAATGTAAATAAAATGACCGGGAGCCCAATATGTATTTTATTTTCACTTTTTTGAAGTCTCCGTTTTCGGTGACAACAGGGGGTGGGTTGAAATTCGGCACTTTAACTGAACACATAGCAGTGCCGGATAACGGTGCGAAACGTGTGACAATCAGGATGTTGCCCTAAAATTTCTTTACAATCCTAAAAATATGTTGGTTTCTTTTAGCTTAATATCTAGAAAAGCATCATTTAAGTCCAAAAGAAGCCTTAAAAATTATTTTCCTTTTGTTTTGTGTTTTGCACAGGTGAGAAGACCTCGGGTAAACGCGGTGACAGCATCTATACTCGTCAAATCGTTTTTCGACTAAAACAATCAAAACACTTCATTCTGCAGAAAGTGGATTAACACATATTGCTTACTAACCTTTTATTCTCTTTTTAACAAAATTGAGAATTTTTTTTAATGCAAAATTTCTAGAAAAAAACGTTTGTACCAATTCTTAACCTTTTTTTTCAGGAAATTAAATTTGAAAACAACAATTTAAAGTGTCGAAAAATAGTTAAACAATGACGTGAAACCAGAAGAAAATATCCGTTGTTGATTTATCCTACTGTTTTCTTTATCAATGAACTGCATGCATAATAAATATTACCTTAGCAAGCATTTGATTGTTACCGCGCACAATCGGTTTCCCAGTTGCGTTTTGTCACACTCTCAAGTCCTTTTATAAAGCCAGTATGTCCCCCCCCCTCCCCGCTAGGTGAGAACGATAAGCGTTCAATCGTTTCAGTGTATAGGATACGCGTAAACGCGTCCAAATGTGTTAAATTTTAAACAAAACTACGTTAATGTGGACTGAGCTAACCACTTGCTCTGTATGGACTCCTGTGATGCTACACCTTTTCTTTGAACTTCAAAGGAAGTGGAAATGAAGGGAAATGGAATCCAATTGTTTTAAGAAAGGTAAAAGTAGAGCCTGATCAAATTGTACCTGCATGATAAGTCGTATAAGTTGCTTTAAATCCATCGTACTGCTTGGAGCCGCTAGCATCAGAGACAAACAGTACCTTCAGGGTCTCATGAGTTGAGTAATATATTTTAGTCTGACCGGGTGCACCACATATTTTTTCGTTCCCATTCGGATCAGCAGAAAAGCCATTTTGAACTTGCAGATAATCGCACGAGCACTCGTACTGCTGTGATCCGCACTGTTGGATATTGAGGGTGATTGCAATTTCTAGCTTAACACGGTATCCCTGGCGTGCTGTGATTTGCCAGCTGCAGTTCTGGTTATCTGGATACATTCTGGGGTAAAAAGGGCTGGTAATAACACCTGATGTTTCGGTTAGAGTGATGCTTCTAGGACACACTGAAAAGGAAATAAATAAATCGCATGTTAAGAATGTTCCTTTATTTCTGCGCCTTTCGATAAAACGCGAACTCTTCATATCAACACGCATCTAACAATTGCGTTCTTCGCTGTCGTCAATCATAGAAGCGACAGCCAAACGAACCTTGGAAAACAGAAACAAACAAGATTGATTGAAATCTAGCAATCACAACCAACGGACTTAACCTTTCGAAGCCGTTAAAGTGAGCTTCTGTTTCCTAGGAGGTCCATTAATTTGTTCGAGGGAAGCGAAAAACGTAACTTTTGACTTGACAGATGTTCGCGTGTTGTTAAAAAAGCACAATAATGTGAAGTTACACTCTGACCAAAAAGAAAAATAATATTTTAACAATTGCAAGATGCAGACTTACGTAGTTCTTCATCTATCGCCTCGTAAGATGCATTAAATCCCGAGTACACGTTACTGAGAGATCGCAATGTTACAAGGATGGAATTCCCCACAGAGTACACTGGATCTGGAAGATCTTGTCCACAGATCTGAAAATCTTGACGTCCATTATCTGAAGCAACATTTGTGATAAAAACACGAGCCCCTTGTGGCTCTCCAATACACGCCGAACCTTGGTTCGGTTCCAAAGTGAAGTTAAAGAAGCTAAGCTTAATGGTGCTGCCAGTGGGTACTGTGATATTCCAGGTACAGTTGCTATTTGCAATAAAGCTGTTCGGAAAATTGGGGCTTGTAAAGAATCCACTGGTTCCACTAAGAAATTCCCCAGTTGGTCCACATGCTGCAAAGAGAGTTTACTTGGTCAGTGGAAAAGTTGACTAAGTTTTCGAGGTTGGATTATTTTCTATGTAAGGAGGAAGCAATGGCAGTTCATACTTGAAAACTACGACAAACGTGCACTATTGTAGTTACAATATAGTTTAAATTTTGCGTACAGTCTGACTGGTTAAAAACGTAATAGGTTATTGGCTCAGCCACGATGGGAGGGCCGCGCGGGAAATTACATGACTTGAGGTCATGGCGTACAGACTGAGCACAAAATGATAAATGTAAATAAAATGACCGGGAGCCCAATATGTATTTTATTTTCACTTTTTTGAAGTCTCCGTTTTCGGTGACAACAGGGGGTGGGTTGAAATTCGGCACTTTAACTGAACACATAGCAGTGCCGGATAACGGTGCGAAACGTGTGACAATCAGGATGTTGCCCTAAAATTTCTTTACAATCCTAAAAATATGTTGGTTTCTTTTAGCTTAATATCTAGAAAAGCATCATTTAAGTCCAAAAGAAGCCTTAAAAATTATTTTCCTTTTGTTTTGTGTTTTGCACAGGTGAGAAGACCTCGGGTAAACGCGGTGACAGCATCTATACTCGTCAAATCGTTTTTCGACTAAAACAATCAAAACACTTCATTCTGCAGAAAGTGGATTAACACATATTGCTTACTAACCTTTTATTCTCTTTTTAACAAAATTGAGAATTTTTTTTAATGCAAAATTTCTAGAAAAAAACGTTTGTACCAATTCTTAACCTTTTTTTTCAGGAAATTAAATTTGAAAACAACAATTTAAAGTGTCGAAAAATAGTTAAACAATGACGTGAAACCAGAAGAAAATATCCGTTGTTGATTTATCCTACTGTTTTCTTTATCAATGAACTGCATGCATAATAAATATTACCTTAGCAAGCATTTGATTGTTACCGCGCACAATCGGTTTCCCAGTTGCGTTTTGTCACACTCTCAAGTCCTTTTATAAAGCCAGTATGTCCCCCCCCCTCCCCGCTAGGTGAGAACGATAAGCGTTCAATCGTTTCAGTGTATGGGATACGCGTAAACGCGTCCAAATGTGTTAAATTTTAAACAAAACTACGTTAATGTGGACTGAGCTAACCACTTGCTCTGTATGGACTCCTGTGATGCTACACCTTTTCTTTGAACTTCAAAGGAAGTGGAAATGAAGGGAAATGGAATCCAATTGTTTTAAGAAAGGTAAAAGTAGAGCCTGATCAAATTGTACCTGCATGATAAGTCGTATAAGTTGCTTTAAATCCATCGTACTGCTTGGAGCCGCTAGCATCAGAGACAAACAGTACCTTCAGGGTCTCATGAGTTGAGTAATATATTTTAGTCTGACCGGGTGCACCACATATTTTTTCGTTCCCATTCGGATCATCAGAGAAGCCATTTTGAACTTGCAGATAATCGCACGAGCACTCGTACTGCTGTGATCCGCACTGTTGGATATTGAGGGTGATTGCAATTTCTAGCTTAACACGGTATCCCTGGCGTGCTGTGATTTGCCAGCTGCAGTTCTGGTTATCTGGATACATTCTGGGGTAAAAAGGGCTGGTAATAACACCTGATGTTTCGGTTAGAGTGATGCTTCTAGGACACACTGAAAAGGAAATAAATAAATCGCATGTTAAGAATGTTCCTTTATTTCTGCGCCTTTCGATAAAACGCGAACTCTTCATATCAACACGCATCTAACAATTGCGTTCTTCGCTGCCGTCATTCATACTGAGAAGCGACAGCCAAACGAACCTTGGAAAACAGAAACAAACAAGATCGATTGATATCTAGCAATCACAACCAACGGACTTGACTTTTCGAACACGTTGAAGTGAGCTTCTGTTTCCTAGGAGGTCCGTTAATTTGTTCGAGGGAAGCGAAACACGTAACTTTTGACTTGAGAGATGTTCGCGTGTTGTTAAAAAAGCACAATAATGTGAAGTTACACTCTGACCAAAAAAACAAATAATATTTTAACAATTGCAAGATGCAGACTTACGTAGTTCTTCATCTATCGCCTCGTAAGATGCATTAAATCCCGAGTACATGTTACTGAGAGATCGCAATGTTACAAGGATGGAATTCCCCACAGAGTACACTGGATCTGGAAGATCTTGTCCACAGATCTGAAAATCTTGACGTCCATTATCTGAAGCAACATTTGTGATAGAAACACGAGCCCCTTGTGGCTCTCCAATACACGCCGAACCTTGGTTCGGTTCCAAAGTGAAGCTAAAGAAGCTAAGCTTAATGATGCTGCCAGTGGGTACTGTGATATTCCAAGTACAATTGCTATTTGCAGTAAAGCTGTTTGGAAAATTTGGGCTTGTAAAGAATCCACTAGTTCCATTAAGGAAGTCTCCAGGTGGAACACATGCTGCAAAGGAAATCAACATGATCAGTCATGATATTAATTATCATGTTGGTCGCATATTTATATGCGAAGTACAAGCTAGCAAGCAAGCTAGCAAGTGGTTTAGGGTCGCACTTAAGACACAATCATCAGTGACAATCAGCGTAACTTCATCCGTCGCGGTATTTCTCGCATAATTTTAAATTAATTTCCCGCTCTTTTATGCAGAATGAAGCGCAGAATTAACGCAAAATTGCTTTGATTCTGACTTTCTATCTCTACCTTTTGAACGTGGGTGCGGCTAGTGATCAAGAAAGATTCATTCTCTTTTCTTGCATCATAGACATACAAATACGAGCACTTCAGGCGCACGTTTTGATACTACAACGGCGAAGAAGACGCTGCGGCCGCCACTTAGAATTATTTGATCGATATTTGAATTATCATCATAAGAATTATCTGAGCTGCTTTCCCAAAAACCGGCAAACTTTGATCGA
This sequence comes from Meandrina meandrites, assembly GCA_963693305.1. Lineage (NCBI taxonomy): Eukaryota > Metazoa > Cnidaria > Anthozoa > Scleractinia > Meandrinidae > Meandrina > Meandrina meandrites. Next base: position 24,852,704 of record OY855910.1, read on the forward strand.
AAACCTGAATTCGTGACAAGACAAGCACTGAAGAATTAAATGAGAAGCGAGTACATATTCAAGGCTTCTTTGAGATTGACTGACAACTTTATCACAAGAAAAACATTTAATGTTTGTTGTTTGTAAAACTTGCTCCGAAGCAGGACGACGGCTCCTTTGAAGAGACAAGTTTTTGTCCGCGCAGGGACAAGTAGGTTGCACTGACTTGGCGTGGTCAACTGACGACAGGAATAATTAACAATTATTCCATGAGCCCGCGTTGGATACGAGGTGGTAAATAGCCAACGAGGCGCCAAGCGCCGAGTTGGCTATAACCACTCGTATCCAACAAGGGCGAATGGAATAATTGTTTTATTAAATTCTTCTTTAGTATAAATCAACTGGACATTTCATTTTGATGTAAACGAAGTGATAGTATGAGGAGGCGGGAAAATTTGTGGCGCGGTGTTCACTTTTTGAGTTGAATGAATCACGCGAGGAAAGCGAGCGAGAGAGTTTTCTTCTGAAGATTTTCCTCGGAAACTCTCCTCGTAAATCGTCTTTTCATCCTGGAAAATTGTGACAACAATTAAGGTTTACGGGAAGATCCGAAGCAATAGCTTTTCTGGAAATTATATGCCTTGTGCAAGATGAGCGAAGCAAGTGTTTACATATTGTACTTGTTTACGGCTCCACGGCTGTAATCAAGACTACTACATTATGCTGAAACGAAATTGCACTCAGATTCGATGATGTTTATTGAAGTGTAAAAGGACAAGATCAAGATTGAAAGGTAACAAACGTAACTGAAGTGCTGAGCCACATTTACGTCTAACACTGAATGAAATTGTGTCAGTTTTCTGGTCTTCCCGTAAATTATTTTCTGCTTTTCTTCTTCGTTTAGTCGCTCTTGTTGTACATTTACAAGTATTTTTAATTAAACATTTCGCATCAATCCTTTCAGTTTTACGTAGTTGAGTCAACTATGGCATTTTGTGGTATTTGTGTGGTTTTAGGGAAGGCACTGTCGATTATTTCTTGTATAAGCTTATAAACCTCGCCAAATTTGCCATTTTTCTGATGGAACTTTCGCTTCCCGCAGGAAAAGTTTTAAACTGAGCGGCACTTGCCGCACTCGTTTCCCATATACGGTCAAACGCAGGTATAATGGCTGATAACCGAGATCTAGTGAACCAATCAGAAAGCTAGAATTGCATTATCCGAGGTTGAGAATTTAATAATATAAAATAAACTTGTCTCGATTTTGTCCTTAGTGCGACCCAGGCCTAAGTACACTCATTATTGATATTAATATCTGAAAACTACGAGAAACACAAGATGTCCACAGTTGTAGTTAAATCCGGTGGTGGACAAAACACTGACCCCCAGTCCATGGACTACCCCGATGGACTACCCAAATGGACTACCAAAATGGACTACCCTTAAATGGACTACCCCTAAGAAATCCTATTTTGAATGAGTAGTATTGAAAGAACTGCTATTTCCATACTTACATTGCATGCACCTTCTTTATTTTAATCCTCACGGACACTTTAGTGCCTAAATACAGGAATCACACTGACCTTGAAAGGCACTGGGAACGAGGGCTATTTTAGCTATCAAAATAGCACTCCTTTTACTATTCACTTCGGGTAGCCTACTTTTCACTCTGGTTAGAGGGTGGTAGAGTGGGGGTATTGATCACATTTGACGAAAAATAAAACAGCATTATTGTAACCTGTGATGAGATTAATCATCTTGTCCACTTCAAAATGAGTGACGACTAGGGGGAATCAGATTTTTCTCGCTTGGCACTGGTTACATGGTTTTAGTCTTGAGCTGTGATCGGTTATCTCGTTTATTTTTTTGTTGAGTTTTTTTTGGTTTGGGATTTTTCGACATTGATTAGAAAACCGCTTAGCATATACACAAACAAAATAATATACACTAAAAGAAACATGCAGAACAGTAAAGCAAAAAAACAAACAAACAAACAAACAATATCTTGTACTTACGATCAGATGAAGCCACAACAAAAAAGGACACTGCAAGAAATAAAAAAAATATGCAATGTACAGAATATTATGACGACCTTACTTGTTATTTTTTTGGAGTTTGGGTATTACTTAATTTAAAGAAATGAATGAATAACGCAGTCGCGCAACACTCGTTCGATACTCCTGATATCAAACGATGCACAACGACGAACTGTAGATCAGTTTTAACGTCCCAGAATTGCCTACAGTTCGTTCATTCTATTGTCGTTCGTTCACTCGTTCGGTCGTCATCCTGTCATTATTTCTTTCATTTATTCAGTACGTTCACATTAATATTCAAGTCTTATAAGCTATATGCGTTTATTGTAAAGTAATACATGGAACCTCTAGTACAAAGTAAACATGAAGTCATGGCCCTGTTATTTGTCGGAAAAGGTGAAAAAAGTTAATTAGCCAAAGCGTTTAATTGTCATTCAGGCAATTACTACAATGTGCTTTCTATTGTCAAAAAAAAACAGACAAAAAAAAACCTGAAAAAACAATAATATGGTTATTTGAAAGGAGTACAGTGACCCCGGGGATGAAGTAATCTACTTATTACTGGTCATTACTCAATAGTATCATTCCTACAAGTGGAAATTTTCGTTATTTTTTATCACTATCGAAAAATCTTATTCTTCGTTATTCCCAGACTGTCTTCACATTAATTTTACTATTGCAAAAGAAATATGGGTTATTGACCAAGCTTGTTCGGTCAAGATGGCGGGATATTGGTCACGTACTTTTTTGCGTTCTCGTGGACCGAGACGATGTCAAGGTCCATAAACACGAAGCTAATATCCCGCCATATTGAACGAACAAGCTTGGTCCCATGATAAAGAATTTGTTGTAATTTCTGAAATTATGGTGATCACAAAAATTAGCAAGAAACGCACATCCAGTTCTATTTTTTATTTATTCTAAGACGATTTACAGGATGCCGCAATATATATATTTAAAGAATGGCAGTGACAATTAAGCTAATATGAATGTTTACAAATTAAAAAAAAAACCCCGCAAACATTTGTCTGAAAGATGGTTCGTTAGGGCAATCTTCTCTTAGCTATCTTTGTTCCTTATACACTTGTGCTCTTCTTCTTAAGCAAGATATAGCTACCACCAAGGCCGGCGAGGGTGAGGAGACTTACAATTGAACGCGTAAGCGTGAACCAGCTAGGGGAGGTCTGGGGCATGATCCACAAGGAAAATATGGATATTAATTACTCTACGATACCGGGAAATGCATTTGAAATTTAGAAATTTATATGAAGGGCCTGCTTACATGGAGGTGGGGACCCCGGGTATTTGAGGTTACCCGCCAGGATGGGGTAACCCACCTGTCCAGATATTAAAAATCTTTAATTTTTTCCTGATCACGCTTTCATGATAGGTGGGGTTAGCCACCGAGGCCTGTTGCCCGGTCTGCTGGGTAGGGTAACCCTCCCAGCCGGGGTTACTTTTTGCTATGTCAGCGTTTCAATTTGGGTAACCCGTCTACCTGGGGTCGGTTCATGTTACATCTGAAAGCGCGCCAAATGCGAATCACAACAATACGGCTGCTCAAGCCTAACAACACAGGGAGTTTTTTCGCCGGTTCATCTGTCCAGTGTGGAACGGTGCAATCAAGAAGGCACTCAAGAAAAAGCTAAAAGACTTCAAAGTTTAAGCGAAGCTTCAAGTGTATGTAGACCTGATCTAGGCTCATGCTGTAAACACTAACACTACTTCGATTTCTCAGTCGATAGCACAAGGCAAGAAAAAAGCGCCGTCCCATGTTATTTCTTTTGTTTAAGGAACTTTAAGATTTGACGTCGTGCTTAAAGGCGACCATAGGCACACTCTATTGGGTATCTAGCACTCCTAAGCATATTATTAAAAATAACCTCTTCATTTGTGGGAGCATTAGGAAATTCCAGTTGCAGTATGGAAGCAGGGGGTAAGCAGGATAACCCAACAGTGTAACCGGTAACGCTTTTCGTAGCCTGGTAAAATTTTCTTGTAATACATCGGAAGTCTTTCCTCTCTAAGAAGTCTGTTTATTCTTGAATTAGCAAACACTCTCCCATCATGCACACTTCCAGTCACAAACTCCTTGAACATTCAAGGTGTACTTCAGCTTATAGCTAAGATAGTCAAGGGGATTCTCCCTCGGTTGTGCGATGGCAATATGTGTTCAACACAGGCCAGTGGCCCTATAATCCATGGCCCCAAGCACTGAAAAGCAATGTACCATTTTCAAAATTTTGAGCCATTAGTCAAACACAATGAGCCAGACCCCGGGAGCCAGACATGAGAAACCTGCAAAATCATTAACGAAAAATAGCTTTGAAAAAATGAAAAAAATGGAAAATTAAATAAGATTGTAGTCGGCAGGATAAAACCAAGTTAAAGGGTGAGGATCTGGAAGATGTCAAAAGCTTCAGTTATGTGGGTAGCATCATCACAGAATCTGGAGGAACTGAAGAGGATGTGAAGTGTAGAAAAGGAAAGCCTGACTGGCTTTTAACACGCTCAGACCGGTCTGGAATGCCTCATTGATTTCCACCAAAAGCAAGCTGCGCACCTTCACTACCAATGCCACAGCCACGCTCCTCTACGGTTCAGAAACCTCGAAAGTGACACAAGCTCTATTGAATAAGCTACAAAGTTTTGTCAACAAATGTCTCGGAAAGATCCTCAGGATTCACTGGCCAGAAAAGATAAGTAGCAAAGAACTTTGGAGTAGGACAGGACATGAGCACATACCAACGGCGCAAGACGGAAATGGGCTTGGATAGGGTATACGCTACGAAAACCTGGCCTTAAAATGGAATCCGCAGGTAAAAGGAAGGTGGTAAGACCAACCAAAACTTGTAGAAGGTCAATTGAAGGTCAGCTGAAGAAAGCAAACATCAGTAGGAATACAGCAGAGAAGACTGCGGCCAACAAAGTCCGCTGGCGCAGCATAGTAGATGCCCTTTGCTCCACGAGAAGCCCAATGGATAAAGTGGTAGTCAGCAATTGAAACGGCTGTATCTCGTATATCTAAGGGATGGCCCATTACTTTTTTTGCAAACATTTTTTCTCAGGATCTCTCCCCCCCCCCCCCCCCCCCCCCTACAAAAACGATAATGCAATGAATCTGTACGATCTTGGATCTTGGTATGGTTTACAACACATGAACAAGCGATGCGCAGTAAAGTGCAGAGATAGATCCGTCTTGAAAGCATTCTTGGTTAATGAACAGTGAACAGACCCTCTGATAGAGTTAAAAAACGTTTTGTGAACAAACCTCGATTGTTAATGTATTTTCCATGCTGATTAATTAAAACTAGTCAATCAAAGCCGCTAACATTGATTTTTTTACGGATATAAGAATTTTTGTTTTCTTTCCCCTTTTTAGAATAGGAGCTTTAAGCAAAATGTAGCAAAGTAGTAAGTATTCATTTCTGAGTACGAAGGAATTCCACTAAGCAGCCCGAACTACCCTATGAACAATTATCCTGCATCTAGGAATTTCTCCTGGATCATAACTGTACCATCTGATAAACAAGTGAAGTTTACATTCACTGAATTGGCCCTTGGTTCATGTGAGCTCAATTGCAGCTCGGATAATTGTACCTATGTGGAACTTTACGACTGTGCTTCAGCAAGCTCTTCTTTGCTGGGACGATTTTGTAACGGCTCAGTCCTGCAAGACGTGTTGTCAAGTGGTAAACAGATGTTCGTAAAATTCCGTTCGGATTCATCATAAAGCGCAATATTCTGTGTCCTTGGGCAGACCACCACCAACAACAACACCAGCTCAAACAAATATCAACACCGCCGCCTTAAACAGTAACAGCTTCAACAAGTGCGCCATCAACAAGAGGTAAGTTTGTCTCTATCACATGACCGGAGACTAAGAGATCCCATGAGATTCATTGCACGTGTGCTGAAGTGACTCTCTCCTGAGAAATTGCCCTATTTCCCAACGTAGTTGAGATAACTAGCGTTCCAACGCAACAATTGACCCGCAGCCAACCTACGCTGCGTAGAAATGTCAAGCGACAAGGATGATACGAGCACTGGCTCGACTTTTTTTAATGTCTCTCATTTACGGCTGATCCTCCCTCGGGTCTTCAGAAAACCACCTGATCCCCCTAAATCCTACGCTTCCCCCCGCCCCTCCCAGCCGATAAATTTTAACCGGTCCGTTATTTCCGTGTATAGATCGTTTTCACGTGACGTCTTTAGGTACTAAAATCCAAAACTAAAGAGACACCAAATATTGCATCCATATCAGGCATAAGAGGTACTTAAATTATATCTGTTTGCAACCTTTCATCTCAGCAGAGTCCTTCGTTTGGAAACCAGGCGGTGCGTGACATGTGGTCTCGATCGTGTTTGACAAAAAATACACATTTATCTTGTGATTTTTTGCCATTTGAGAAGTTTAAGTAGCAGGGAATGTGTATGTGTAACTGTTTATCTACATAGTACAAACTATCAGTGGCCTAGATGGCCAAAGTAAGTTCCAGATGTTTACAGTATTTTCTGGCCGCCATATTGGTGTACCATTGAGGTACTTCAATATGGCGGATCCTGGACTTTGTAAATTTGTGCAAAACATTTCGACGAATATCTGAAGTTTGGGATAGCGCACAGACTTAAAACTTGGAGAATTGACTTCTTTATTTATCTCCTATAATATCCCATTTTCTTGACTTCATTCATTCAATGGTTTTCCGATTTATATTTTTATTGCGTGACAGTGAAAACGATTTATAAATGTGAACTAGGAATTTCATTATGAAAGTAAGTGCTGTCCCCAGGGGGGGTACTCGAAGTATACATGACGGGGGGGTCCGACGGAGCTTCATATTACAAACCCAAAAAAATACACAAGCCTGAAAATTTAGACCCAAAAAAATACCTGGCATCAAAATTTCCAGCCCAAAAAAATACAAGACTTAAATACCGCATTACTGATTTATTCAATTAAGCAGAACTTTCTAATGCATGATTTTGCATCAATAAACTTATGAAATTGGTATGTCCGTTAAGGTATCTTCATCCTCCCTTCTGCTCCACATTTACAGACAAAGAAAACCCGAAACGAAAAGTTCGCTCGGAGATAAGACCCAAAAAAATACGCGTATTTTTTTAAGACCTAAAAAAATACATGTCAGATCTCTTGACCCAAAAAAATACCGAGCGTGTAAATTTCCAACCCAAAAAAATACGTCGGACCCCCCCGTCATGTATACTTCGAGTACCCCCCCTGGGGTGCTGTCGAAGGTCGATAAAACGGTGCGAACTGAATTGAACAGTCAACAGGTCTGTTTAATTTACTGTTGAATAGACTTTTTTCTCACATTAAATGAGCTAACACACGACCACCGCGTCACTTTCGTTTAATTTGTTTTTGCGTGACCGACATCGGTTCCTAATGCCGACTTAACTGCTCTTTGGTTTTAAGTTATTGATTAACACAGTAAACAGCTGTTGTTATCGAGGTAAGGAAGCGGTAAAAAATGAGTTTATTCTGAGATTTTATTTCCAAACCTCTCCTGAAAATGCACTTGCCGATTTGAGCGGCGCGCTTTTTTAACAAGTGTCACACCGTACCTCGCAAATAGCATCGTCTTCAAAGAAATTTAATTAAATCGACCAGGACTTGTTTCACTTGTAACAGCAAACGACGATGATCTGTATTTATTCCAGCAGTTTGTGAACAATGATATTTTTCTAGCAGACAGAAATGTAGCTGTTTGCTTTTTCATTTTAGATCTAAAGTTTGATTACAAAAATGTCGCGACATCATGCCGCCGACACGCGAAGCGCGAAGTGGCCGAGATTCCCAAGGATAGTTTAATGTTTTCGGTAAATGATTGTAACACAAACAAAGTCGAGTTGAGTACTGAAAAAGTGCAAGAAAGAATTATTATTTGTCTGTAAAAAGACTATAAAATATTTGTGGATAACACATACCGTAAAATTCCGGCTATAAGCCCCCCCGCTTATAGGCCCATCTAACTGGAAACAAAAAAAATACATCCGGTTATAAGCCCCCCCCGGATATAAGCCCCCCTCTCCTGGATGGCAGTACTGAACAGGGCTAGATGTTGCCTTATTTTGAATTTCTAACTCAAAAACGTATTTCGATCAACACCGCCGTGACTCGTTTCGAAACAATTTTTTTTTATTCCGCTTATAAGCCCCCCCCCCCCCCCCCCCCCGCCCGGATATAAGCCCCTCCGCTTATAAGCCCACCCAAAACCCCTTACGAAGTATAAGCCCAGGCCGGAATTTTACGGTATGCAAATCTGGAACAAAATTTATCGAAGCGTGACGCTATGAACACCCGTGAAAAGATCCCGGATGATATGACAGCCATGTGATGTGCGCGTGATTGTCGTTTCAAATGTCCCGGATAACACTCTACTGCGCAGGCTTCGAGTCTTGCATCCGAGAAAATTTTGGATTTTTTGCCCTACAGAAAAAAATAGTGTGCTGTCTCGCAAACCCTCGACAGCAAATATTGCGCGACAGCCGCTTCGCTGCACAACTGTTTCTCAAGTATTTGCGGATGTGCCCATTGTTTTCACAAGAATAGAAATTTAGAGACAAAAAACATCGCATTGCCACCACGAAAAGTCTTGACAGAGCATACGTTTGTGAAATTTCCTGCTGATTGAATTTTACATAACAATACATGTTCCGTGTCGTGTTGCGGCTTGTACCTGCCAAACCGACCACAAAATATAAATAGCCAGTTAAGTTTCTATTTATTTTTTGGCAGAAAGGGAAACGGATATCCGGCAAGGTGCCACTTTTGAAGAGGCGAGTGGCAGGGAATGAATGCCAATGGTTTCATCTTTTTATTCATAGTCAGCCCATTAATTAGCCAAAAAGCGCTATATTTGCAGAAGCGCCGATTATTCAACCATTATTACTACAATGAGCTGTCTATTGTCATTAAAACAAGACAAAACAAAAAACAATCATGATTTGAAAGAAGTGGAGTGACCGTAATGAAATATTTATTACACTCCATATTATTCCATTTATGCAAGGAAATTTTCGATATTCTGTTATCACCATCGAAAAAACTTTCATTTGTGTTTGTTTTCTTTCAAAAGCAACATTAACTTTACCTTTTGGGAAAGAAAGACTGCTATTGTGTTACGGATAAACGCAATTTTGTTGACTTATGCAACTTTTGCATGCCATTAATCATAAGTTATTTCAGGCTCTGAATGCTATTATTGAAAATGTCTGTCAACCGACGACGTCCGCTCTGAGCACATAAAATTTGTGACCATAAGGATGCGGCGTTTAAGGACTGTTTGACAGTTTGGCAGATATTTCAGTTATTTTAAGTTGATATATAGTATTAAAGCTGGATGTTTGTGTTGCGAGGTCGCCTGTTGGCGCAAAAATGTGAAGTATGATATATAAACAAAGCCGATGATATCGATTGAAAAAAGCCTAAAATTCTGGCAGAAAGATCCTTAAAGATGGTTAGGAATAAAATCTTTGCCATCTTTATTACCTTAATTTTTATCCTCCTCTTCGTTAGTAAGCTTTCGCTAAAGTTGGTCGCAGATAAATAGCTATAAATTATTTTCATGCGGGAGGTAATGGGAGACAGCTGCACACAGGCTATAACATCGACAACAGAAGTTTGTAAAACTTTCCAACTTTTGCCCTTTGAGCTGAACTTTATTTAACCCATTCCTCAAATATTTGGCGGATGAATTCACTTTTTCCCGCCAGAAGACTAGATATGTACAGATGATAGGAAGTGTTTTACTACAATCGTGCAGGAGCCGTCTTGACAAAACATTAGTGCACGAAATCTCAATGCGCAATTAACCGTAAATATTCTGTCTGGATTTATTTATTTTATATTTATTTTCCTATAAATTCATGCCGAAAAAGTGCCAAAAAGCATCTGGCGATAACCTATTTTTTAAAGAACGTAATATCCTCTATCAAAGCATCGAAAAGCACAAATGTTCGTGCAGATCAATTGTAATAAAAAAAGCTAGTACATGGCGTATGTAAACGCTCAGCATTAGCTTTAAAATAATCATGTAATAAAAATATTGTTATTAAGCCGTATTCCTGTGTCTTTTAAAGTCGTTCTGGAAGCGAATTGAATCAGAGTTAAGACGCTTTTCCTTGTAAGCTCTTGTACATTTAAATATTAACCTTATCCCAAGTTTCCATTATCAGTGAGTCTTAAATCGAAACCAGAGACTGCGAAACCCGATATTTGTCCCCGAGGAAAGTTAATAGTTAATGATAATGGCAACTTTGAAACGTAATAGGCGCGTCGTGGCATTAAGAGTTCATAACTTACTCACACTAAAACTCAGTTCAGCTAGACTCACCCATAACAGAAGCAACAATCCAGCGCGAAGCCATTTTTGTCTCGTGTCACACAGGCGCGTGACGCGATCGAGAATATGTGACGGTTCATGGCATTCCAGAGTATTTAATTGTTTCGTAATTTTCCGGTATTTTCAAGTAATCAAATATTGTTGTGGGCTTTTATTTGTAAGAAGTAAATTCGTTTTCTCGAGTCACTTGCATGTTGCTGCAGAATAAGGTTTAAGTTAAGCATATACCACATATAAACCACGTTTACCACCGATGAGTTAACAATTAGACCCGTAGCCCGCAATGGCTACGGGTCAATAGCCCATGAGGCGAAGCCGAATTCAGCCGAATGGGCTATTGACCCGTGGCCCTTGAGGGTGAAGGGTCTAATTTTAACACTTTAACACTTTAATGAATTTGACACTCCCCTTACGGGGCTTTTCAGTGACAATAAATTACAGTAGAAATTACAATTATAAAATTATAATTGTTTTAGTATCACCCAACTAGTCGGACAGAAAAAGCAATAATAAAGTTAGCAAATGCAAGTTGAAGAAAGATTTATTTGGGAATAAAGCGAAAGAAAGGAGCCGTCACGAATTTCGCTACTCGATGACTATTACTAATAGTCCTCTAGTAGCGTAGCCAATCAAAATGCAGGATTTGCATTAGTCCACTAGTTGGGTGATACTAATAGCTATTCGTAGAATTCTACTAGTACACTAATGCAAATGCTGCAATGTAATTGGCTGAGCTATTGAACACTATCAGCCATTAGTGTGCAGTTGCCGAAGGTCGTCCACAAAATGCGACGTTTTTATCGTTTTTCCGAAGTTTTGGAAGGAAGTTTAAATGTAAATGGATAATAAAATTCCCGAGAAGACTAAAAGAAGGACATTAGCGGTTTCTTGACTTTAAAAGCTTGAAATTATTGAAAAACGGGTGCACGCGCGTAAACAACTGCAAATTTACCAAGGACAATTCAATGCGTGCGATTTTGTTAAAACGTTAAGTTCGATAATGCGTAGGAAAATAATTAGAAACCATTATTTGCGTTTATTTCAGTCAGAATTCTACTAAAACAATTAGATTATTCGCTCTCAATTTCTATGAGGTGATAGTTGATTCGGCCTGCGGCCTCATCAACTATCACCTCATAGAAATCTCGAGCTCATAATCTAATTGTTAATTAGACCCTCTAAATAGGTCGTATGGCCAGCTAGAAGATTAGACACTGAAATAAAGTTGTTATTATTATTATTATTGCGTTCGACGAAGGAGAACGCACCCTAATCGAGATTTTCTCTCGCTTTTATGGACTATACGACGTTGTCAATTTGGCCCCCCCAGAAAATTTTTCAGGGGCGAATGACGTCATCTCTATGCCATGTGCTTCTGTTTTGCTGTTTGGAGTGATTTCTCTCGACAAAATTGTCCTGTGTTATGGTCTGTTATCGCTGCTGTTTGGAGGGTTTTCATCCAAGGTAGAAGACTTTTAATCAGCCACCGAACGTCGTAAAAGGAGTGGAAATCGAGTAACTCGATTCGTTGTTTTATAGGCAAGGTAAACCAGCGTGTTTGCATGCAGAACGATTCACAAAACTAGCTAAAATATTGCAAATCGTTAGTATTTCATGTAAAACGAGTGAGTAGACTAAGGATCAAAATTGTTTTATCGCTTCTTTGAATTTGTATTCTATAGTTATTCGCAGAATTTTTAGGCATTTTGATGAGGAAATCATTATTGAATATTATGAGTGTATTGACTATGAACGAAAAGTTGATGTGCTGTGCCTCGGTCTATTTTCAAATTGAAGTGAAAGTATTTGTAGAAGTCTGTGGAGTTTTAGAAGTTGTGTAGTGCCGAAAGATATTGAACAACTAAAGTGAAATAAATAATTATTTGTCGTGTACATGATAATCCATTTCTATTCCATATGAATTTCAGTGTAAAAGAAATGAATGCAAATTGCCCATTCATTTATGACTTTGTACGTTTCTGCTTTGTGAATGTCACATGACGTGCTAGGAGCGACTTCTATTCACGTTGTTTTACAATATTCTGACATCAATGAGAATTTGCCGTTCCATTCGTTATTTGAGGTTCTTTTTGACCTTTGGCAAACAATCAGTCAATCACTGCTATGATGACAGATCATGTTTCCGTCCGGTTGAATGGCTTCTTCTGTTAACACCCAATTTACGATAACATAGCTTGCAAGCAAAGAAAAATTCTGCTTTAACATCTTCGAAAACAACACAACCCATTTCTTGATGCGACAAATTCCAGTTTATTTTGCAGAGAGATGTTCTTTTGGCTAGTCACGCAATCTTTCCTCCAAAATGTTGTGTTATGAGATTCCTCTCTCACTCATCGCACCATTTGAGGCTTATTAAATGGCATAGTTTGCCAACAGCCTTACTCCTTTGCTACTACCTGACTCTCCATCTTAGGTCGAACGCACTCCCCTAATCGCTGATTACTACTAGTTATTATTATTATTATTATATTATTATATATAAAGTCAAGAGAACAAACGCAACTTGTAGTTTTGATTTTTGTTGCTTCAAGTTGGATTGGATTGTTCCCGTGTCACGATAATATATTAGAAAACAGTCCTAAGAAAATACGCGCGCCGATTGGTTAAAAATCGTGTTTCTATTTAACAATTAGATTATGAGCTCGAGATTTCTATCGCGTGATAGTTGACGAGGGCGCAGCCCGAGTCAACTATCACGCATAGAAATCGAGAGCGAATAATCTAATTGTTTTAGTATAAGTCTTTTCTGGAACAGCCTCGACCAGTAAACTGTCTAAATCTTCTTCACGGACACTTCGAAAACGTAAAGAAACGGCCGCCATTTTGTTAGCAAGGGCACACTGCTACACTACTCACTATCTATCACAGAATAGATAGTGGGTAGCGTAGCCAATCAGAGCGCGGCATTTGTGATAGAACGCTAGTAGATTTATACTAAGAGGTGATAGTTGATGAGGCCGCAGGCCGAATCAACAACTATCACCTCATAGAAATTGAGAGCGAATAATCTAATTGTTTTAGTAGAATTCTGACTGAAATAAACGCAAATAATGGTTTCTAATTATTTTCCTACGCATTATCGAACTTAACGTTTTAACAAAATCGCACGCATTGAATTGTCCTTGGTAAATTTGCAGTTGTTTACGCGCGTGCACCCGTTTTTCAATATTTTCAAGCTTTTAAAGTCAAGAAACCGCTAATGTCCTTCTTTTAGTCTTCTCGGGAATTTTATTATCCATTTACATTTAAACTTCCTTCCAAAACTTCGGAAAAACGATAAAAACGTCGCATTTTGTGGACGACCTTCGGCAACTGCACACTAATGGCTGATAGTGTTCAATAGCTCAGCCAATCACATTGCAGCATTTGCATTAGTGTACCAGTAGAATTCTACTAAAACTCGATAGAAACACAGAACTAGCACGAGCTGTTGACGTGATGATGGCGCGAGCAAAGAGAATTTACATTTTGATGGTCAAAGTTAACAAGTTGTTTTCGTTTTTTTCGTCGCGGTGTTTTCTAAAAGAAATAGAAAACATGTTTTTCGTGCTTCTATCGAGTTTTAGTATAAATCTACTAGCGTTCTATCACAAATGCCGCGCTCTGATTGGCTACGCTACCCACTATCTATTCTGTGATAGATAGTGAGTAGCATAGCAGTATGCCTTTGCTAACCAAAATGGCGGCCATTTCTTTACGTTTTCGAGGTGTCCGTGAAGAATATTTGGACAGTTTACTGGTCGAGGCTGTTCCAGAAAAGATTTATACTAAAACAATTAGATTATTCGCTCTCGATTTCTATCGCGTGATAGTTGACTCGGGCTGCGCCCTCGTCAACTATCACGCGATAGAAATCTCGAGCTCATAATCTAATTGTTTAATAGAAACACTCGTGAAAGTTTTGGGAGAACTCGAAAAAGCTGTGGAAACACTCGCCTATGGGCTCGTGTTCCCACAGTATTTCTCGTTCTCCCAAACTTTCACCTGTATTTCTATTTAACAATTAGATTATGAGCTCGAGATTTCTATGAGGTGATAGTTGATGAGGCCGCAGGCCGAATCAACTATCACCTCATAGGTCCTCATAGAAATTGAGAGCGAATAATCTAATTGTTTTATTAGAATTCTAACTGAAATAAACGCAAATAATGGTTTCTAATTATTTTTCTACGCATTATCGAACTATTAAACGCTTTAACAAAATCGCACGCATTGAGTTGTTTACGCGCGTGCACCCGTTTTTCAATAATTTCAAGCTTTTAAAGTCAAGAAACCGCTAATGTCCTTCTTTTAGTCTTCTCGGGAATTTTTTTATCCATTTACATCTAAAATTCCTTCCAAAACTTCGGAAAAACGATAAAAAACGTCGCATTTTGTGGACGACCTTCGGCAACTGCACACTAATGGCTGATGGTGTTCAATAGCTCAGCCAATCACATTGCAGCATTTGCATTAGTGTACTAGTAGAATTCTACTAAAACTCGATAGAAATACGGTACATGTTTTCTATTTCTTAAATAATTAACAATTATCCTGCAAAATCGCGCGGAATATCGTCTGATATATACTTACTTAGCTGACGAGGCCATTGGCCGAGTTGGCTAAAATCAGACGATATTCCGCAAGATTGAGCAGGATAATTGTTTTATTATTCAACAAATTGTCAACGAAACAGATTTTGCTGCAAGAAAAACTGGTTGTGCAGTGCGTTGCAAGATTTCAGACAAATGTTGGCAACCTACGTTTATAGCAGGATATCTCGACTATTATGTATGGATCACTGAAAACAATGACTTTCTGAGCATATTTGGGCATCGCGTGAATTTGTCGAATAATAACATGCAATGTCTGCATAGAGCGTACTCTCCTGGTTCGCCTGCAATTCGAAATATCAGGATTGCTTCCCAAGCATCGTTATCTTTGTTGTTTGAATTCTTGACCCATGAAAGCCGCAAAGCACTGAAGCGATACACTGATGTGTTCAGCATTATCTGTTTAAGCTTTCATGTCGCAACAGTGTTTGTGGCGTGGTCAACACAAATATTGAATTTTCAGGATTAACGCATAAATTTCTGCTTAAATGGAAAGAATTATTGGACGGTATTATTTGTTCCACCATTGCGCCAGTTTACCATATTTTATAAGGTCAAGAGAACGCGCAAAATATGACACGTTATCACACTGTAGATCGAACAGGGCAAAAATACGGACTGAAAGAGGAGCAACAAAATGGCCGGACTAAACGACCCAAACTTTGACTAATAATAATGAAATAATAAATCCTTTCTTCGAGGGTTTAACATATAATACGCGCATATCACATACAATATGCTAACTATCTAACAAGCAATGAGCAATATTTTTATAACGATCACAATGAAATAAGAAATGAATTTCTTCTCAATTCAGTGGGTGCAACGGCAGTACTGACAAAACGTAAAAGCAAATGCAAGGCTGCTTGGACAGCTAAAAAGGGTAATTATATATATATTGCCCAAACTACCTTTCAGTGGCTGCAAAAAGCGAAGTAAAAAAAATGAAAATAAACGGAACGAACACAATACCTTAAATGATGCTAATAACAATATGAAATACTATTGAGAGAAAAAGGAGACATGTAGAAATAAATAACACACTGCGGTGACAAACATGACAAGACAACGCATTTCGGAAAAAACTTTGATTTTAAAAACTTGACATTTTGTATGCTACAACATACATCTTCAGAAGTGACCGTTAACTAGATTACAATTGAAATATAAATAATGATGATGATGATGGTGATGATAATGATAATGACGATGATGATAATCGTATTGTGGTCGCGTTATTGGCCCGCGATGACGTAGTGTCCAATTACAACTTCTTGTAATCGGATACCTGTAAATTAATTGGACACCTACACCATTCCCGCGTCAATCACATGCACTTAAATGGGTTCTTCCTTGCTGTCTTCCTACTGTTTGTAAAACCAATTGAACATATCTTTGACTTTTTTCACGCTCACCCGATTTTGAAATTACTCGTCCGATGACTCCCTGAATTGTACTCCACTCGGTCCAAAAAAGGTTACAATATACACCATAAGATAAAAACTATGTACAAATAAATTAATGTATATACAAACTTTAATAACTCTAAAAATTAAAATTGATCACAGAATAAATCTTTAAGCATCGTTTTAACCCTATCCAGAGCGGGGGGAGGTGAAAAGTGCCCGCTCTGACTTTGAACGTTTATAGGCTGAAACCTCGCGACTTTTCCTAAAATCTATCTACGGACATTTTTACATGAACATTTCCCCACCCCGGTCTGTAAAGATCCAAAAACGCCCGGTCTGAATAGGGTTAAAGATAAAGAGCGACTCAACTTGAATGCTTGTGCACCGGAATGGTGACATACTCGAAAACCACCGACATGTGAATTATCTGCAAAGATCAATCTATTTCTCTTCATCTAGGTCACTGTCAACAGATTCTTTTGTCTTTACTTCAGAGCGTTTATATATGTCAGCGCAATAAACTTCCTAGTTCGCCAGCCGCAAGCAGATATGTCCAGGATTGAACGTTAATGACATGCATGCTCTTTATAATAAGCATCACAAAGTGTCCTCCCTGTTAAAAGTTCACCTAAACACATATAATTCTGTAATTCTGTATAATTCATCGGATGAGCAATTTCAAAATCGGGTGAGCGTGAAAAAAGTCAAAGATATGTTCAATCAGTTTTACAAACAGTAGGAAGACAGCAAGGAAGAACCCATTTAAGTGCACCTGATTGACGCGGGAATGGTGTAGTATGAAAATGGTCAAAAATCCAGTCATACATGAAGTACTTGCCAAACAATACCTGCGTTCAATCCTGGACATAAGTGCAGTCTCCTCTGAGAGAATAGGACCATTGATTTGCTTCCTCCATTGTACTCCGTCTCTTGCAACGTTGACTCTTCTGTCCAGTTGGCAAAACCCATCTTCTGTCTTTCTCACTCCACAGTTGTCTTCCATGTCTCTTTAGGTCGCCTTGTGCTCCTCTTTCCCTCTGGTGCTCAGGTTAAAGCAATGCGCGGATTCTGTTGGTGGTCCATGCGCAGTACATGCCCTATCCAACGCCACCTTCGCCTCCTTATCTGTTCACTGATGGTGCAAGTCCTAGCCCGCTTCCTAACCTCTTCATTTGACACCCTCATTGGCCAGTATATTCTAAGTATCCTCGTAGACATTTGCGTAGAAATGTGTCTACTTTTGCCTCGTCCCCCTTGGTCATTCTCATGGTTTCACACCCGTATAGGAGCACTGCTATGACGTTGGACTTGGCGATTCTTATCTTGGTGTTTTTGCTCAATTGCCCACTCCTCCAGAACTTAACCAACTTGTTGAATGCTCCTCTAGCTTTACCGAGGCGGATCTTGATGTCGTCCTCCGTGCTTGGTTATTCTTGCTCCTTGGTAGTCAAAGCTGTCCACATCCTCTACTTGCTGTCCATCAACTGCGACTGCATTGTTGTTTGCATTTATCCTCATGAGTTTTGTTTTCGTGGTGCTGATTTTCAAGCCCGTTCCTTTCCCGTTCCTATTCAGGTGGTCGACCTTCTTCTGAATCTGTGTGAACGTGCTTGAGATGCGAGCCAGGTCGTCTGTGAAGTCTAAGTCCTCTAGCATAATTGTCATCTTCCACCTAATGCCTGTCCCTGCATGGACAACTGTTCTCCTCATCACCCAGTCTATCACCAAGAGAAACAAAAACCAAGACATATTGCATCCCTGCTCGACACCCGACTTCACCTCGAACCAATGTCCTTCCATCACCACCAACCACTGCACTTGTGCAGTTAGTGTACATCACTTGCACCATTCTGCACGATCTTTCAGATAGCATTAGACGCTAATTCCATTGGTTTCTTTTGTTTTGTTGAGACTATTACCCACCAATTGTTACATGTTGTTTCACGGGTTAAATAAAATCAATCTAAAACATTAAAAGTCCACTTAATTTCTTTTATATGTACTCTCTATCCATAAAACCAACTCAACTACACAGTAAAGCTTTTGAAGCTCTGTGGTTTAAGAGACTGGAGATTTACTTTGAATTCTGTGTCACCAACTGGCTAGGAGTGTCGTTAGATTCCACCCACCTTCTCATTGATAAGATGCTAGTCCATTGGTAATAGCAATTCACCTACCCCACCCTACCCAGTATTTTGTCAGGCTTTCCAAACAGCTCAGCAGTACCCATCTATACTTCTGGATAGTCAACCCAGGGGATGGTGGCTCATCAGTAATTTTGAATTAAACCCTTTATGGAGATATATTTCTTCACTTGCAACCCTAAACGAGACCTTAATGCCTTAATATATTGGCATTTTGTCCACAACACCCTAAGTGAGACCAAAATCCCAAAGCAAAATGAGGAAGTTCCCCATCTCCTTCATAAAGCAGTCCCCCCCCCCCCCCCCCCTGGTCCACAGTACAACACCCTTACTATGAGGCAACACGCCATCCCTTTGGGGAGGAGCCTGTTTGTTCCTTTTCCCTACAGCATTCTCTTTCGTGATCAATTTTTGACATGCCTACTCTTCAATATACTATCCCAATATAAAATTCTTTGAATGTACCTTTTTATTTATTTGTCCACTGTATTTCATTTAGTATGCACAATTTGATATCTGTCACAAACGATAAGATGTATAATGACAGCAAGAGATCTTAACACACTCTACTGTTGCTACAAAGATCCCATGCATTAAGGGGGGTCCTTCTTAACTACAGATCTAGAGCAGTTGCTAGGGAATTCCTGAAGACCAGTTTTAGTGGCAAACCATTTTGAACCGTTTTGTGACGCTAAATGGTAAATTTTGTGGGGCAGGAAATACCTGCTTGAAATATTGACATTGCGCCTGCATAACTAGTGCCAGTCCTAAACCGCGCGTTTGGAGGAAAAAAGGAAGAGTTCTGAATTTTTTAAAGAATCGGAGATAACATAGCCTTCTTTATAATCCTACGTATGGGATTACCGTTTACAAGAAAGAAAAAAGCGCTACTGAAGAAAGTCTGAAAATACGGGTGTTTATTATGTCATAACTTTTACAATAATGCAAATTTTGTAAAACCCATACGAAGCATTAAGCATGTGGACATTCTTTATCTATTGGCACTGATTTTAACTTTCAGTTTTATATGCCCTTTCAGTTTTAGGGTTTTTTCTATTCTGGTCACGCCACTTGTCAAATATGGCCGTTATTTGAAACTCTTGAAGGACTCTTCAATGGAACAAAGTTGCGAAAAAAGCTTATCCGTAGCAGGTCAAGTTTCCAAAATATGGCGGTTAGATACCTTCCTTAGCAACAACTTAGTAGTTAAGAAGGACCCCCTTAAAGAACTAACTGATAATAAAGCAGATTGTTGATTTTATTTTTTATTTTGGAATCTAATTTGCCGCAATTTGATCAGGGCTCAGGAGGCAACGGGTTAACAACTAATGTAACTAATCTTATGCATCATTTTGCACATACATTTGTAGATTTTCTTAACGATAATATGATTTTAATATTTTCGGGTATTGCGTAGCAAATTTCTCATAATTTGTCCTTTCATAATCAAATGTTAAATATTATATTTGAGGCTGACTGGGTATTATGACTATATATGCGAGTACATTATTGAAGTATTTATTTCTCTTTGGTAAATAAATTGTTCCAGTTATAGTAGAATGCAGTTACACAAAAGGCTGCAGGCATTGTTTAATCCCCTTCTTAAATGGAGTGCGCATACTTGCCCCACCATCTTGCATCATTGACTCAAGTGATGAGCAGTCTAGAGCAGTGTTGTGGGGCCTTGGTGTCCCAGTGGGAGGGTCAGCATTTGGAGTCAAGTGGCTGTAAGGTAATCCAAACATCTCAGCCATTTGGCAAACCATGGAATACTTTGTCATGGATTCTGCACCACTCCAATGCCATATACCAGTAAAGGAAAAATCATCTATGCATTTATCTGCAATAAACCTGCATACTGCAGCAATATCGTCCACCAAGGTAGGAAAACGGATTTGATAATCATCCACTTTGGCAGGCTTGTCAGTTTGCTTGACAGCATCAAACAACACTGGAGTAAAAATAAAAAAGAGCCATTTTTGACTCCAATTACAAAAAGAAAGTAAAATGTCGAATGTGTTCAAAAAGGAAAACCATACCCACTGTATTTGTAAATTGTCAAATTATTTTAGGACAGGCCACACATCTACATCATGGGCAGATTTAGAGGGGAGGGCCGAAGGGCCCCAACCCCCGCTTTTTTCCTCACATTTATTCTGAAAACCATTGTAGCCAACCCTCTTTTGAGCAGTATTGTGCAATCAGGGTTGCATTGTGGGTATGGGGAAGGTTGAGCTGTCGCCGAAATTTTTTCAGCCCCCGCTTTCTGATTTCTCTGGATCCGCCCCTTTACATAGTTTTTATAGAGGTGATGTGAAACCTGGGACTTTGAAATTCACGTCCCTCCACGGTCCTGACCCTGTATTCGCAGTTCCCACCTCTTTGCATCTGAACTTTTTCTATTACAAAATATTATGCAAGATTTCCTTTATTTCGTCCTGTTCCTGCCACCTAGGAAATCCTAATACATACTACTCTCTCTTCTCCTAGAAACAGCCTCCCATAGAGTTCTTGTCCCCTTTAAACACATATCATGCTCCTGCTCCCTTGCCCCCCCCCCCCCCCCCCCACAGAGAAGTACCCCCAGTCCTCCTATACATGCAAAAAGAGCCATACATCCCCTCTACAGCTAAAACCTGGTGGCACAAGAATCCATCCCCCGAGAAACGTTTCAAAACCTTGCTACAAACACAGACCTGTTACAGCACTCTCCTTAAGATACTCCACGTTTCCATAAAGAACTGGAATCCGAAGGATCCCCCCGTCAGGGTGATAGGACTGCATAACTCGCTCTCCTGCCACTTTGCTTTTTCCATACTTGTTCAAGGGGTTGGTTTCGTCGAGCGGTTTGTATGGAGGACTTGTACCATCGAACACATAATCAGTGCTGATGTAAAGCATAAAGTGTTGTGGGATCTCTAAATCTCGGTTAAGCTCGTTCATAGCTTTTGCTAGAGTTTCTGTGACACCGACATTCATTTTCATGCAAGTTTCTTCGTCGTTTTCTACCACGTCTGGTCTCCTTTCGGCGGCAGCGTGGATCAACACCTGTGGTTTGAAGTCGTTGACGATCCGCTTTGTTTCGTCAAAATCGAGCAGATCGACCCTTTTTAGAGCTTCTGCAACTCGTGAATGGGCCAAACCTAACACTTCCCACTTATCTGAGTTGGAGAATTGCTTCATAATGGCCCGGCCAAGGAGCCCAGACGCTCCAGTAATGAGAACCCGTGGTTTGGCCGCCATTTTGAATGAGAAGACGGAAGTGGTTACCAGGCTACCCGCCAAAAAAATGTTCCACGTCAGAACAAGCTCAAAATGGCAGAAATCTGACCTTTCTGAGCCAAAGAAAGACACGTTTTGTTCATTGTTATTTTTATTCAAAAGTAATTTACTTAGTCAACTGAAGTAAATAACATTACGCTTACCTGTGAACTTATTGCCCTTATGGGTTTCTAGAAACATACTCCAAAAAACTGGAAGTAATTCTTTCAACTATCTATTACTCTTTGAGTATTAAAACATTGCTATTGCATTGCTATTTTGTAAATGAAAATTTAAGAATATGAATACGGCCTTAGTTACAAAAAAATGAATGGCACATTCATACTGAAGTGCAAGACTAAGTTCGTGCGCGCGTGACACGCTTCGCGTTCAATGTCGTCTTTTCGTTCCGTACGCACTCAGTGACTGACAACCACCAATTGTTGAGACGTGGAATGCGATACCCTAAGATATAAGACTATCTCCTAGTTATGCAGTTTTTAACTCGGGAGTGAAGAAGTTTTTAAGTGAGGAATGAATATTTGATTTAATTTTTTTCTTTTTTTTTCTTCCGTTTTTTGATTGTTATTACATGACTACTTATTTAGATTAGCTTCATGGTGATCTGTCTCGCATGGAGTGTTCAACTCTTTTACAGATTATCCTTATGGCTTTGCTTGTTGTTGTATGCATTTTAGACTTTTTATTGCCATTAAATTGTAATAAATAAATAAAATAAAAACCACTTAGAGACGTCCCTACATGTACTAGCGATGGTTCGTCACACAATCTTCCTCTCTTAGTTGAGGAGAAAGATTGCGTGACGAGCCAAAGGAACATCTGCGTATAAGGCTCAATCTTAAACTTCTCTAGAGCGCGAAAGGAGCACCAGCCTTCTTAGTACATGGAAAAGCGAAATTCTGTTTTCAAGAACGAACATTATTTAAGGACTAAACATTTTATGCAACAAAGCCTCGACATCACGAAACACGTGATCAGCATAATGTACTGGATCACTTTGTGACATAGTCCCGGCAGGATACGAATCACTGATTGGATAAACGTCGATGACCTCAATACCTGCGCGGCACATAGCAGATGTAGCATAAGCGTTGTAAAGTTGCACGCGGGGAAAAGTCAAAAATCTCCGCACGTCTTTGTGTGGGTTAGGGAATCGCTCCCTGTTAAGAGCAGTTGAGGTCTTCCATATAAATCTTCCCTTAAAAGTGTTTGTGCTTATGTCATTGGAAAACTTTGGGTGACTTTTGTCGTTCTTCACGAGGATTATCAGTTGATCAATGACACGCCTGTAGTTTGTAAAGTTCACTGCAGCGGCGAAATGTATCCCCATGTTGAGCAGAAGGACACTTTTTTCATCCATGACAGGGTTGTACAATGTCTGAAAATAGAACAGTGCAAAATTTGCCTCAGTAGGTCTCACTGGCACTCTAAATTACGTGTCAGGGTGTGCCACAACTATGTGCTATGGTATATACACCTAATTGCAATATCGTTGTTTATAAAGAAAAATGAAAAAGAGAAAATAGGAATTAATAACCTTAATCATCATAGCTGGCAGCTTTTACAGGAAACTCCCCTTTACTCCCCTCTGGATGGGAGTCCATCGCAGGGTTACCCCCAGCAGTAAATTTGCCGGTACCCATTTATACATCTGGGTGGAGAGAGGCACTATGAGAGTAAAGTGTCTTGCCCAATTAAGAATACGACACAGTGCCCCGGCCAGGGCTTGAACCCGGACCGTTCGATTCGCACTAACCCCTAGGCCACCGCGCCACCCATAACCGCAACGCAAGGTAAGTTGTAAAATATCACGTGGGACATTGGGGATAAAATTTCTAACCGCCAAGTCGGTTTCAAGAAGAAAAAAAATGATCTTTCGCTCTGGTTATTCCTGATTGCTGCTTGTTTGTTTAATTTGTACTCGAAGAAGTAGCTAATGAACGTTCTCAAGCGAGCATTATCCGTATACCTTAACAAAACCAGAGTCAGAGGTGAATAATGCCATAAAAGATTGCTTTTCCTGTTGCAATCAAGTTGCATGTACGTTCAAGACTGGTACTTACCTTTCTGACGTCACTTATGACTCGGTCGTGATCATAGTCTTTTTTATCAGGTAATGGTTCCCTTGGTGACTTGACACCGTCGCCCCAGTAATCGTGCATGTCGTACACCCAGTGATAAACACGTCTACAAGTCGTAAATGCCACTTTACAAAGATCATTGTAAGGACCGGAAGTTAGGGAGCTAAAAAACGCGTTAGAAATCGAATCGCCAAAGGAGAAAAATGCCCCTTCTCTATTTCGCTTGTCCTTCTGTACGATCTCTGTTGGGGAGTTCAAACAAAACACAAATAAGTTTGTTTAAATTGATATTTACATGATCTAAAACTCTTGGTTTAAAACTTTAACTGGGTAGGGTACTTAAAACTTTTATTATTTTAAAGTTAGAATTACTTCACGCGCGTTCCTGGGGCTTCTTCACTCGTGCAACATTCTCCAGCCAATCTAGTTCAGTCCCTGAACTCTCCCTACCTCGCCTTGTATAGCGGCTCAACCCTTATAAAGGGCCTCCCGGGAAGGGAGAATTCAGGGACTGAACTACAACTAAAGCCCCAGCCCCAGGAACCCCAGCCAAACGCTCGCAACGTTTCAACGCAACATGTTGCAACATTGTTGCGCGCAACATGTTGCCACGTTCGCACAGCCTGTTTCAACATGATGCAGCATGTTGCGCGTTGTTGGCTCAAGTTTAAAGCCCCGGCCAAACGCTCGCAACATTTCAACCCAACATATCCCAACATTGTGTGAGTCATGTTGTGAGATGTTGTGAAGGAGCTGGCCAAACGCACGCAACATATGGCAACATTGTTGGGCGCAACATGTTGCTTAGTTTGACCACCCTATGGCAACATGTTGGATGGCGCTTTTAAAATAGTAAATCGAACTAGTGCGCATGTTCCGGCGCAACAATGTTGCAGGAACGTGGCTAAACGAGTACAACAACATGCCATACCCAAAATGTTGCGAGAGAAATTTGACCATTTTCAAACTTGAGCCAACAACACGCAACATGCCACAGGGGGACCAAACGTGTGCAACATGTTGTGCCAAACAATGTTACAATATATTGCGTGCGTTTGGCCAGCTCCTTTACAACATCTCACAACATGACCCAACAATATTGCAAGATGTTGCGTTAAAATGCTTAACTCGCTTAACTCGTACAAACTTGTTGTTTGTTGTTCTCAACCAATCAAGGCAAATGCAAAACAGTTCTTCGGCATTGTTTGTTCAAGCTCGCTTACTACAACCTTGTCTTTTGGATTAAACTACATATTCAGTGCTTTTCAGTTGAGTGTCGTAAAACCAACACCAAAGTAATCACTCTGGCCAATCACAAAAGACACAGACAATCCAGTGAACCAATCAAAACGCGAAGTAATGCATGTAGGCGGCGCCTTCTTTGCAAAACGTGTACCAGCAAGTCACGAGATCGAATCCAGCCAAAGCATTGGTTTAATTCAATAAAGCTTCAAACCTGAGAAGAGCGCGCTCAGTTCAGTGCATTTAGGGAGAAAATTGTACATTGCTGCGTTTGAACTTATTTTATACTCGTTTTACCTTTTATATAAGGCCTCCATTGGCCATTTACCCATCTGCCATAGCCATCCCAGAGCATTGTTCCACAAGACGAGTCACAGGTGTATTGCTGGAGGTCTGTGGATTTCGAAGAAACCTCTTTCATCAAAGCATTAACTGCAACACAAGCAGAAAGAGTTGTTCACAAAATAACACTTCAACATAACTTTTTGAAATCTTGGCAAAAACAGGCTAAAAGTGGCTACTCAGTGAACCAATCAAAATTTTGTCCAGTCTCCATCTTCCTTAACCGCCTCACCTCCAGTTCCACGCGGCCATACTGTATTTTCCCGCGCGATTTTTGTACTTTTGTTGCTCAGACGATCTATGAAGCAAACGAAAGCAATGACTGTTTAATTTGACTTACTGTGCCACTGGGTGTTGTCCGAGTGCGGAACGCGAAATGTCACTTTCTCTCCTCCCCTGAAAGGAGCAATCAGGAAGGGCCTGTCACCCTTAAGAATACCGTCGGGTTGATTTTTACCCTGGGGGTTACCTGAAAATAACAGGGAATAAAAGTTATTTGACAACACTTGCATTATAAAATGAGATAGAAATTCAATTTGCTGACATGTTTCAAATACTGTAGTTTGTTTCATTTTTTTAGCAATGAGTAATGTAACTCCGTCTTCAGAGCTCAATGCAAAACCAGTGAGAAATAAAAATGTTCTTGACACACGATCGCAGTTTGGCTATGTTCTTAGAATATTTATATTCTTATGCTCTTATAGAATCTCCAAAAACAAAACGACTTTTTTAATTTAACAAACATGTTTCGACGGCACATCCGTCATCTACAGTGTAACGGTTGTCATTGCAAGTGCTGAATTATGTAGCGTACAAGTTGCAATGCATACGTTATATTACGTTTTATTAAAAACTAGCAATGCTATATTGCAATTCCTGAGTTTTGATTGGTTAACGGGCAATGGTATATGAGCTCATATACCATTGAGCACAAATATCGTAGCCTAAACGCGTCAACGAAAACGGCTAGGGAGCTCAAATATTGCTATTTTTTGGGCGTTTTTAATAAAACAATTATTCCACTCGCGCTTGTTGGATATGAGATCGTTATATAGCCAACGAGGCGCTACCGTTGGCTATCTACCATCTCATATCCAACAAGCGTGAGCGGAATAATTAACAAACAGAACATGCGATACATTTGAGTTAAAGTTTTAACGGAACTACAGAGTGCGCGTGCACCTGACCAAAACGTCAGGGCGCCTACTAAGAAAGTAAACTGGGGGAGTGCAAGGCGGGCGGCTTAGTACCAATATTGCTAGCAAGGTACGTAATTTTGTGCTCAGACCCCGAGGAAAGGCAGTGCTGGAGTCAAGTGCCTTGTCCAAGGACACGGTAGACTCCTCCCCTGAGTCTTACAAACTAACG
Organism: Meandrina meandrites; assembly: GCA_963693305.1. Lineage (NCBI taxonomy): Eukaryota > Metazoa > Cnidaria > Anthozoa > Scleractinia > Meandrinidae > Meandrina > Meandrina meandrites. The sequence goes on from OY855910.1 coordinate 24,879,569, forward strand.
TAATTCAACACAGAAGAACTAATATAAATTAAGTCTATACAGGAAGATCGAGATCTTGACTGAACAGGAATACATTACGAGAATTTATGCACCTTGAACAAGGATTTCCATGCATTACCTTTCATAAACCAGAATGGTGGCGGATCTTTAAATCCATGACAAAGACTATAATCCAAGAAGATTTTGGCCTCATAATCGCCATCCTCAATAATTAGAAATAAAACCTCATAGGTCCCATCGCCGTTATCAAGCACCGTTGGAGCTAGGGACGAAGCGCTGCGTAAATGAATCCTCCACGAGTCCCCACCTACAGTCTTCACATCATTACCCGTTGCCACTGACTGAATAACAAGGCGGCTAAACTCGCCTGCTTGTTTAATATCCCAATGCAAAATAAAGCTTTTGTCAGGATCGGTTATTTGATTGATTCCCACGTTGCCAGGTTCTTCCCAGACTGTGGAGTCTAAGCAAGGGCCAAGAACTTCTTTCCATTCTAACCGAGCCCTTTGCATTCGACACCAGTCGCGCCTAAAAATGTCCAACGTTGATTCCGTGGTGAGATTCTGTAGTTTGTTGTTCTTGTTTTCATCAGATGGGATATTTGTTTTTCTTGGTTGTTTTGTCTCGTGCCGTTTGTGTACAGTAAAGTTACGATTGACCCCACGCTTGCGTATCCAACTTGCAATGCCGACTCGCTGGGGACTCGCCAAGTCATTTCTTTCGTAAGATGTAGATTTATGAACCAAATCGTAGCTTCGAAAGCCGCTGAGTGTAAATATGCGATTGAAAATTAAAACAAAAATTCCACATGCCAGAAAAATGCACATCATTAAAAAACATCTTAATATACTTCGTGGCATGGTTTTGAGCTGAAACGTTTATGGTTCTTTTCCGAGTTGTGCTTGGGATATGTTAGTTTAAGTCTTGAAATATTCTCTGTCGTCTTTTTTGTCAGTGTCGGATGATAGAAGCCAGTCACAGTAACAGTAACAGGTACTGAATTTGACCAACAGGTTCTACTTTGTTAGTCAACCTTGACAATGAACCTAATTATATTTCCATTGGATTCTCACTTATTGTTTTGTTTTGCTCCGACAGAATTTTTTTGTGCGAAATTAATCAAAATCCCAGTTGTGGTTGGCGATGTCACATGATGAGCTAAAACTTTGTGGCCGTAGTTTCGCACGTTGAATTGCAGTGTTTCTTAGAGAGAGAGAGAGAAAAAAGGAAATATAAATTAGCTGGCAGACGAGGTTGTCCCCCCATCAAAGCTGACCCAACAAGTAATATTTGAATGACAAAGTTGTGATTGGTGATGTTTAATTGTGATTATTTTCTTTTAACCACACGAGCTCCCACACTGGGCGTGCAATGCTCTTGAGAGCACGGGCGCGTGCCATTTTGGAAGGAAAAGCCGGTTGTCGGCAGTTTGCTCTCGCAGGAAGTCAAATAGAAACTCCTCTGGGAAAAGATCATTAAGGCTGTGGCAAACGAGGACACATTGCGGACACATTGTGGCAGACACAAATGTTTCCCTGTCTGCCCCCGCGCGCAACATTTGTTGCGGACAAAAAATTTGTGTCCGAGACACAAAAATGTTTCTGATTTCTTTCAGAAACATTTTGTGTCCGCAACAAATGTTTCCCGTTTGCTCGCCCAAGAAAACATCACAAGCAACAATGTGTCCGCCACAGTGTGTCCTCATTTGCCACCGCCTTTAAGATTTCTAGGGAGTTTATCCCGGCGTTGACACCTTTTCATTTATCCCCGAGACACAAGCTAATAATAATAATAATAATCTTTTATTAGGAAGCCTTCATTCACTATACAGTGGTTTTCAGAAAGGTCCTAACTAAGATTGAAAATACTTAATAAGACTATATACAATAAAACGAAAAAATACCTAAGAATTAAAAACTATTATTAAAAACTAAATTGAATACAAAAGAAAGAATTAGCTAACAAACCTACTTAGAACGCTACGCTTAAAATTTACAAGATCAGGAGCATTTCTGGTGTCTCTGTCTAGGTTGTTCCAGTCTTTCAGAGAGTGATAACACACTCTCTGCTTTCCCCAATTTTTGGTTACATGAGGTAGCCTAAGCATGTCTTTATTTCTTGTGTTATAGCTATGAATGTCCCTGTGAGCTAGTAACTCCATAGAGTGATCCATAAGTCCATTAATACACTTATAAACATATATGCAGCGATGATAAAATCTACGTTGTTCTAGGTTAAGCCACTTTAAAGCTACGAGGGCATCAGAAGCTGACGAATAAAGTTGTCTGTCCAGGATGATTTTCGCGGCTTTGTTTTGTAAAACCTGTAGGTCATTCATAAGCTCCACATTGTTCTTGTCGCCCCACACAAGATCAGCATAATCAAAAATTGGTAAAACAAGGCTGTTGTAGAAAAGTAGGCGAGCGGTGAAAGGTAACAAATGTTTTATCCTACGTAAAAGACCAAGTCGCTGATTTACTTTAGAAATTACATGCTCTACATGATCAGACCATGTGAAGTCTGAGGCCAGCTTAATCCCTAAATATTTAAACGTACTAACACTATCTAATTTACAATCAAAAAATAGATAGAGACATTGAGGAAATATTTACTAATTTTCTGTTGCTACCGATTAACATGGATTTTATCTTTGTAAGGTTCAGTGTAAGTTTGTTCGCTTTTAGCCACATTGCTACGTTGTAAAGATCTGCGTTTAATTTGCTCTCCAGCTGGTGCGGTTCTTTTGAAAAGCAGTAAAGAACAGTATCGTCAGCGTACAATGACACCTCGGAGTGTTCAATAACAGCAGGTAGCTCATTGATGTACACAAGGAACAATAACGGTCCCAAGATACTTCCTTGTGGAACACCGAAAGTAACGGGAAGGGCTTCGGATAAATTATTTTCACAGGAAGTTTGCTGTTTGCGATTTCTAAGGTACGAAGCAAACCACTCCAAAGACCTGGGGGAGACTCCAACTGATGACAATTTGGACATCAAAATCCCGTGATCGACTGTATCGAACGCCTTTGTAAGATCCAGAAATACGGCACCACAGATGTTCCCTCTTTCCATGTTTAATAAGACTTCATCGGCAAAACCAGTCAGTGCACAGGCAGCCCAAGCTCTCTATCAGATTACCTTCGGACGTGACTCTTGGGACTTGTAAGGGTTTGTATGGGAACGCAACGGTTTTCCTTTAAAAGTAAAAAAAATCGTATATTTTGTGAATAAAATTGACTTACCCTGATTTTGTATTTCATTCTTTGTTGTTTGCCAGCTTCTCAGGTCGTTCTAACGCGATTTCGGCGAGTTATCGTTATTTCGGTTTCCACTGCTAAAATAAAGACAAGGCCGAACACTGATTTCCGGAGTGCCCGTCGCTCGAAGCGAATAAATCCTCTGAAAATTGTCCTGTCGACCCAATTCCTCCGCAGAATCAAAGAAGAGATGTTGAAGTTCCATGTCAGTTCACTTGATACGCAATTCTGCCCTCAAACGCCTTCGCTACGAAAGCTTTTTTTCCAGATGGCTTCCCTTCACAAATTCGAAATAGCCGCGTCCAAACTGCCGTGGACGTTTTCACGGTTCGCATAGCATGTTGGGTGACTATAATTAGCCCGACGGGGGTAGACAGAATCGATTTGTCGACAGCCAAACCAGAATGATCCCAGGGTCCCCTCGTGCTTTATTTGTCAAGCCCGCCAAGAGGCGCATTGTTTTCGTCCACCAATCAAAATCGCGTCGAGTCGTGTTTACAAAATTAAAAAAAAAAACGGCTGAGAAAACGTATTTCACCTGAGCAATCTGCCGATCAATGCGAAAAAGCGATCTATGCCGAAGCGATGACTTCTTCATCGTGGCACTGGAAGGCATGGTAAGTTAAACAGTTTTCTTAACACAAAAATTTATCCACGAAGCTGACGCTTACGGCTTTTGATCGCATAGAAAAGTGAAATCTAATTATGAACATTGGTCATGTATCTTGTAGGTTGTTATCAAACTTCGAGCACTGCGAGGGCAAATTGTTAGCAGTTAGAGAGATACTAGCTGACGGAGAGAAGTTAAAAGAGAACGTTCCCTGTCAGGCAAATTCGTCTTTGTTCGGCCATTTCATTAAACAGATCTGGGGCGAAAAAGTGAAGCTTGTAAAACGCGGTTCGTCGAAACAAGGACGACAGAATTATTACCTTGGACTTGCAAGAAAATCTCCAACAACAATAGATGAAAACCAACCGATCTCCGAGTCGCAGTTGAAAACTGGATGGCATTTGTTGAATGATCAGGAAGGACACTTATCCTTCGCAAGATATGAGCCCTGGTCATTCCGCAAACAAAGAGTGGTAACAGAGGTAAGAATGGCTGACTATATCTCTCTGTCATCACATGGATGCCAAATCGACCTCACAACTTTCTTTAAACTAGAGTGTTTGGAGAAATTGCCTACAAGTAAACGGATTGAAAATATTTTAACTTTCATTGATACTTCGAATTTATGCCGTGGGGTTCCCATCAAAGAAGGAGAAGTTTTAAATACGATGATCCCCCATGAAAGTGGTGAATTGGCGACATCAGAAGCTGCAGAACGCAGGGCTTTTTCTGCGAACTGTTCAGTACTTGCAAGTGCTGGGCAATGTTGTTCCAACTGCAAGAACCTCCAGCACTTGGAAAAGAAAAGAGAAAAAAGAAAAATCGAAAGCAATGGTCTATACAGTCGGTTCACCAACAAGCGCTACCTTTCTAAGGATGAAGTTGCAAAGCAACTGCAACTGGAAAGGCAAGCAAGACTTAATGCAGAGAGAAGAGAACGGTACTGGAGGGAAAAGTTCGAGGCCCAATGTATCGAGATGGATCATAATGACCACACAGATCTCTGCAAGATGTTTGAAGGTGTTGGTGATCACGTGCCTGACAGTATGGGCAGCCTATGGGAACAGCAACAGAATCTTCTGAGATGTAAAAGTAAAAATGCATACCGATGGCATCCAAAGTATGTAAACAAAGTTAATTAATAAAGAAATGAAAAACTTACCCGAGTGCATTGTTGATTACAATTACTCAACATTGCACAAGGATAAGTTCTTTATTTCTTTTAAAAATGTTCAAGAAATTGCCACTGCGCACTTCAACTTGTGACCACTAAGTAGCATGCATTTCCCGGGGAGGGGACTCCCATATGAAATGGATGGGGATGCTCGTCGTCTCGCTTAGGGGTGTAAATTTCGGATTTTGGTCTCGCTTAGGGTGTTCTGGGCAAAATGTCATTATTTTTAGCCGTCAAGGTTTGTTTAGGGTTGCAAGCGAAGAAATAACAAAAAAGAAAGAATTTTGATTCGTTATATTTACTCTTTTAGGGGACTGCATAACATTTGGCCACACCCAGATTGGTCTCTTTTAGGGGTTAAATTCAAAATTTCCTACGAGCATCCCCATCCCTTCCATATGAGAGTCCCCTCCCCGGGATGCATTTTAACATTCTCCACAAAGCACGCAGCTATAATAAACTCACTGACCAGTCACAGCATGCTTAATTTCTCAATGATTTTATAATATAGAATATTTCCTTGCTAGTCATGCTAGTCACTTAAAATCAACACCCCCTCCCCCATCCTCCTCTCCCTCTACACACAAGCACTTGATTTACATTCATTTTGTATTTATTTACAGGATCATGAGATTATGCCTGGATATCTACTGCAAAAACCCCCATGTGCTGGACCCACTCCGTCAGTTTATCATTCTACCAAGCAATAAGACAATAAGGTGAGGACATGGAAATGCACAATACACATTTGTACAATCAGAAAATAACGTGATAGCATGCTCACGACCATCCAAAAGTAATTGCAGTGCATGCAAATACTTCATGTTGCTTTGTAACATAACAGGAATATAACAACAGGAATTAACATCATGAAATCAATCCCAAATATATGTTGTGGGTTTTGCATGAACTGTAACAATTTCTTTCCCAACTGTAATTATCACTTAAATTTACATTGAAATGCTCATTTTTCTTTCCCAACTGTAATTATCACTTAAATTACATTGAAATGCTTATTTAACTCAACTTAAACTTTTAACTTTTACACTCTTCTTTAATAACAGAATGTATAAGAACAAGGTTAAAGAGACTCCGGGATGGAATGAGGAAGTACTTATGTGGTGCATGAATGCTGCCAAAGAAAATGGCTTGAAGCCAGGAGATTATATGGGTGGTTTTGCAATCGATGAGATGAAGATCCAGGTAATTATATAACAGTCTTGTACTGTACTAAATTACTTAGTGCTGAACAGCAAATTAATGCAATTGGGATATCTTTGGAATTATAAATGGGCGCCAATCCAACAAATGCAGCACATTTAATCCACCCATCTACCTAACCACATATCTATGTATTATTAGATAAAGAGTGATAAAATAAAAAGACTTCTTATCCCTTTCAATTTTTTTCTGTAGGAGAACCTAGAGATGACCTCTGTAAGTGGCAAGCATAAGCTTGTGGGCTTTGTTGACCTAGGGAAAGGTCATGATATCATGAGAACTTTGTCAGGTACATACTTGTGTTGTTCCAAAAAATAAATCTATACTTCCCCTACTTCCCCTACAATTACTGGGGGTGGGGATTCTCAAGACCGAAAATTTGAAAGAAATCTATGAAGTTTAACTGGAATTTCCAGTGGGGTGGGGGTTCTTATCGAATATCCCTTCTGTGGGGGAGGTATGGCTATTTGATGGAACTACACATTTACAAAATGCAATATTTAAACAATTTTCATCTTCCTGAAATTTTCAAAACTTGGCATGTGTTTAAATCTACCTGCAGGCTTTGAACAAAGCATTTTGCCCTTACATTATATTATTTTCCATGTTAAAAAATATTGTCAGTACTTTTAATCTTTAACATCATTTGTAGGTGAGGATAGTGAGCCAGAACTTGCAACGCATGTATTACAGTTTGTTTTCCTGAGTGATGGTGGCTTCAGGTTTCCAATTGCACAATGGCCAGCAGCAAACTGCACTCCCAGCGATCTATACCATCTGTTCTGGGAGGGTGTTCTGAAGATGTTAGAAATTGGATTTGAGTAAGTGAATCAGTTATTCAGTTATCTCTAAACATTCCAATTCATACAGTATCAGTTTGGGGTAAAAAATGTGTCTGCACACAGAACTGAACTACGTATAAAGAATTAGTTTTTTTTACCTAGTGGGGGGGGGGGGGGGGGGTCACTTGTAGCTGTAGCTTCAGTTGATAAATGCTTACAAGAAATAACTGTTTAAAAGCTCAACTGTGTAATCACATTCATGGGCTTTACAACACGTTTTTTAAAAGGTATGGTTAAAACAGTCTGGATAAAGGGTTTAAAAATTATAGCTGAATTAATGATAATTATGAGCCTATTTTTTTTCAAATATAGGATATACTGGTGTGTGCTGGATGGTGCAGACTGCAACAGGCAGTTCATCAAAATACATTTTAAGGACAAGGACCCTGCCGATAGCAAGTTTGTAACAACAAACATATACACTGGATGCCCGATGATATTTATCATGGACCCAAAGGTAGTCTATCATTAAAATTGAGTCTTGTTACTGTAACATTCCAAACTCATTTGCTTATTTCATCAGTCCATGGCTATCAGTCATTCAGTCAGTCTGCACTCACTTATTCATTCATTTATTCATTCAAGCATTGATTCACTTTTTTGGTCAGGGAGGAATGGAAAAGGGGTTAATTAAGTTAATAAAAAAGATCATGTTCACTGCTTTATCAAGAATTTTCTGATTTTCACCTGTTACAATACTGTCAAGTCTTCTATTAATGGACAATCTCAGTTCTTAGTATCCCAGCTTAAGCCTTTTTTTTGCAGTAACACATTTTATATATTCAACAGCATAACATAAAGAAAATCAGAAACAACATCTCCAAGAGTAATAAAAATGGAAACCCAAGGTGCCTCAAAATTGGTGGGAAATCAGTCACCTGGAAGCAGTTCAGAAGTGCCTTTGACTGGGACCAGCAGAGCTTCTCGCTCCCACTACATGAGAAATTGACTATGCAACATTTAAACCTTGATTCAGCCAGTATCATGAGAAATAAGCTTGCAGAAGATATGTTAGATGCCAAGATGTTGTTTTTAATGCAGGTATTTATATTATTGTCTTGCACGCCTGATCAAATTCCTTTAAAATTGTAATGTTTCATTACAAAGTTTTTGTACTGGTAAATATTTCTTGAATGACTGATTTTGATTTGTCAGTAAAAAACTCCCAAGGTATGTTAAAACCTTATTAGCACAAAAATGTTTTCCAAAGATTTTTTAAAATTATTTACCTTTCAGTGTGCTTTTCTCATTGTATTTTAATTTTCCCTCTGCTCTGCAGAAGTACCAGGAACACCTAAAAAAGACCCAAAATGATGGTGATGAATTGGATGCTGTTATAGAGCTTCTTCAGCACACAAGCGAGCTTGTGAGCTTATTTAACGATAGGCTGTACATCAATTCAACTGATGACCCAAGACTCCACAAGCTTAACAAGTTCTATAACTGGATGTGCCACTGGGCCAATGAAACTGAAGGAAACAGCAAGAATTTTGTCTCTTCCAAACTGTGGTTTGATTTGCAATCAATGTGCCTAGGATTCCAGTCTCTGGTCCATTACAAGCTGACTAGATTCCCCAGCTCAGCAATTAAACCTGCCATTGTGAATCAAGACTGCGTGGAGAATCATTTTTGTCAAATACGTTCTTGCAATGGTCAGAATAATAATCCGACCTTCTTGCAGCAGCAGTCAACACAGAACTCCATTAGATTGGGCCAAACAACCATTAGCTCCAAGAGCAATGCATCCTGTAACAGCACCCATGTGAACAAGAGGCCATCAATCGAAGGAATGAATGGAAAAAGTCACTAAATTGACATATTTCTCTGACCAAAACAACTTATTTTTCTGATTTTCTTTTTTACTTTAGACTAATAACTGTTCAATATTAATAGGTCTGAAAAACGGTACCATTGAAATTAGATTTGACTAGAGTTACCTCTTGAAAGCCGTAATCTAATGTGTCCATCTTCAGATTCAGATCTTTCTGCTACCCTGAAAACTCTGTCATCCACTGGGGGTGTGAATGGAATGAATGTGTGCTGTTTGATAGCAGTCAGAAGAACTTCAGCAATAACTGTCTTTGTAGACCTTGCAGATACTCTGAGATTATATGCTTCACTAAGTGCAACCAGTTGTGATTTGTTGTATGCACGACTCAGTGGAGCAGTACCTTCGTGCTGGGTAACAAAGGCAATAAAGACGACCATGAGTAACTTTCTTATTGTCACTTCGATCACGGAGAATTTCCTATTAAAAGAAAAAAGAGACGTGGCTCAATTCATATGGTCATTTCAGTTTAAAGGCAGTGAAATGAAATGATTGCTGAGCACTGCATGCTGTTAAGCGAAGATAGCATATTCTTTAACAAGAATTTGTACAAAATTGTAAATTGATAATCATGTCATTGATATTTTTGAGATTGCGGTTTGAAGGCCTTTCATGAATTTTTTTTAAATGTGTGGTTCCAGAAAATATCCATACTCCCCCCACAGAAGGGATTGGAAATTCCGGGGAGGAGGGGGGTCTCAAAGACCCAAAAATTTAAAGCAATGTATGGAGCTAAATTAGAATTTCTGGAGGGGTGGGGGGGGGATCATAGGCCATTATTAGTATTTATATTTACCACTTTGAAACAAGATCCACTCAATCTTTTGAGAAATGTGAAAGATATACAGACCAGAACAGTTTTAATAACATTTAGATCTTTCGGGTTTTAGTTCATGCCCATTTACAATATAATATATATCGTCACAAAAGTTAGAAAAATATATTGTGTGTTATATATATTTAAGCTTATGCTTATGTATTTTATCACCTATGTACAAGTAGTGGACATGTTTGTGTGTATTTGTATGTATATGATAAGAAATCTGCTGGAAATTTTTTTCCATGTAGGTAATTATTTAATAAATAATTTCTCGATTTTAAGGCACGAGTTTTATATCAAGGAATCCAAAAGAGCTTAGATCAATTACAAAATATTTCGAAAAATTTAATTACGTTTCTTTGAACAACAAACTGAATTTATGACAATAAAAGAAATACCTGGAATGGTACACTGTCACTTTTCTCTTTTTTCTTCTCTTGCCTTTGCAAGACTCGTTTCCGCAGTTCCACACTCTTATTCACTTGGCATTCTCTGCGAAAATCTCTCAGAAACTGGCATGCTCCCATGTTTACATAGTAAAGCAATATGTCTGACAGAAGCTTCTCAATGAGTTCCTGTGGAGAACAAAAAGAATTACCGATATTAATGATGATTGTTTTACATATTCAGATCGCCAACAAATGAGAGTCGCCATCTTAATTTTGGAGAACATTGTCAGTAGTTTCCAGTCTTTTTCCTTCATACATTAATAGGCGTCTGCAGTACACGAGCCGTACACGCTTTAAAAAAACTTCTATCCAACCAAACAGTAACTTTTATTGTAATTTTAAAATGATAAAGAAGGCGATTTATTACCTTGTGTTCACAGATATCCTCATTTTCAAAGCACTGTAGCCAACTCATCTTCAATTCTTGATCAGCTTTCAACTCAACTAACGCCATTTCCACCATCTCTTCCCGCGCTCTTTTTAAAATGTGGAAATTGAGTAATTCCACTCGCCTTTTCTCTAGTTCCATAAAGAAAATGTACGCCTGGTCTGAAATGTGAAGCAGTCCTCTTTCACGGTACTGTCTCCCTTCTGTCACTTGAAGCGTTTCTGGAAACATCGAAGTTTCCTCCAGTTCCGAATACGGTCGGATGACGTTCTCTTCAAGCAAATGGCAGGCTATCTGTTGGTTCTCAACTGTGGCCAGCGTGGAACTGCACTTGGTGAACAAATTTTTCTGGATGTATTTTCTGGAACGAGTTAGAACCTTCCTCACAGCCCAACCCCCAACGTGTCGTACTTTTGATCGACCTACTCCGCTCATTTCATCAACATCAAAACGAATGGCCTCCTCCTGCCTTTGCTGATTCATGACTGAAGCTAACCCTTCCATAAATTCCCAGTGCACCGAATTTCCCAGCTCAACTGCCACAGCCTTTTGGGGAGGTTGCATTTCCGTTATATCAAATAAAGCACAAACATAGCGTGAAAATTCAATGCTGTTAAAAAACTCGTGCAGACTGGACCTCACCTCGAAAAACCCTTGACGCCCAATTTTAAAAACAATCTCGTCGGGATTCTCGACCAAGTGGCTTTCTACCATAAGGAAAGAATGGAACCAAACTATCTTTAGAAAACATTTAACCTTCTCCAAAGAGCTTTCACTTAACAAGCAGTCAATTGCTTTGTTTTTCTCTTCGCGAAAGGTGGAGACAACATTCATTGATTTCTTCGATGACAAGATATCCAGCAATCTCATCATAACCTCGTCAGAAGGAGTTGCGCGAATAGACTCGTGTGTCAGCAGCTGGCGGTAGACCTCCGTCAAATTCATTGGAATTGCTACTTCGTCGTCTTCAAATGACGCTCTTGCATTACCATCAAGCAGATCCTGGGGAAAAGAGAACGGATCATCTTCTTCTTCGCGATCTTGATATCGATCTCTAACAGAGAGGAAAATATCAGGATCGATATTGTTGTTTCGGCAGCATGACAGGCTCGCGACTGGGGCTTCTAGATGTATTGAAGTGCAAATGTCTACTGCTTTCCTTTGTGGTTTTAAAAGCTGTCGAGGACTAAAATCCAGAATCTGGATATGTTCAGAAGATTTAACTCTGGAAACAGCAACATAAATTAATCCAGAAACGTACTCGCGTGAACAATGTACAATTGCAGAAGGAAGTGTTAGTCCTTGAGACTTATGGCACGTGACGGCATAAGCTAAAACGAGGGGAAACTGCTTAACACTTCCCATTTTGTGCCCTGTCCGGTTTCTCTTTATCCATGTTTGGCGCGAAATCTCCACTTCTCCGACACCTTCAAAGGAAACCAGAAGATCATCACCTTTTACACCAGTGAAAACACCCACGCTTCCATTCTTTAGATCTTCAGACAAGTTCCACACAAGCATGACCTTACATCCGCGTTTGACTTGCAAGACTTCGACCCCTGGCCAGCTCATGCTGCTAGAATTATCGTTTTCGAATGATGCGTTAAAGGTGAAAAGTTCTCCTGGTAATCTGTCCAGTTCCTTTCTGTTCATCAGAGCCACAGGTATTTTGCGGAAGAATATGTGCGTGGCACTTTGTGCTAAGTTGGCAGGCAAATTTCTCTTCAGTGAACAGATATATTCCTCGGAATCTTTTGAACATTGGCCCAGCCTTATTTCGGAAAGAGCGTTTAGTAAAAGTTTGTCGTTTTCAGATTGGCGCATCACTTTAGTCAGTGCAAAGCGATGGCTAATCGCCAAATCAAACAAAGGAGACTCGAACATGTAACACCCTTCGTCAAAGATGTTAGGTACGGGCTGTAACTGCAGGAATTCTCCAACAAGGATAAGCTGTTTTCCCGCAAATGGGAAAGTACGATGTACCTGATCGGCTGCAAGTTTATGATGGAGGCAGTTCACAAGCTCAAACAACCTTCGACTAGACATGCTCGCCTCGTCCCAAATTATCACGTCGATAGCCCTAACACGATCGCAAACTAAAGAGTTAGCGATAGATCGCTCGAGGACTTGACGCCATGGCAAATCAGCAGTCATGAGACCGTAGAAAGAGTGGACTGTCGAAGCTGTTCCACGGTCATATACTTGACAAGAGATTCCACTTGAGCAGATTATACCAACATTTTTTCCACGTGCATTTGAAGTTGCGATTATTCGCTTGACCACCTCACTCTTTCCCACTCCAGCTTGACCCGTAATCAAAAGGTTATGACCTTTGGCGGCAAACTTAACGATTTCTCGCTGATCGCCATTTAGATGAATCCTGAAAATACCACGAGAAAATTTCGAAGCCATTACAAACGAGCAAAATTGCGAGGCGGGAAAAACATGTGTGAGCATATTCAAACGTCAAAGGCAAAGTTAGCGTTCAAAAGCACAAAATAAAACACACAACTATGTACTTACATCGTGAAGCAGAAGAACTGAAACTTTTATACTATCACATGGCGCTTAGGATTTTTTTTCAACGAAAAGCGAAAGATTTAGTAAGATTTGCCGACTTCGCTGCACGGGTTTCCTCTGAATTTTTATGGAAAGTCTCAATTTTGTAAACACGACTCGACGCGATTTTGATTGGTGGACGAAAACAATGCGCCTCTTGGCGGGCTTGACAAATAAAGCACGAGGGGACCCTGGGATCATTCTGGTTTGGCTGTCGACAAATCGATTCTGTCTACCCCCGTCGGGCTAATTATAGTCACCCAACATGCTATGCGAACCGTGAAAACGTCCACGGCAGTTTGGACGCGGCTATTTCGAATTTGTGAAGGGAAGCCATCTGGAAAAAAAGCTTTCGTAGCGAAGGCGTTTGAGGGCAGAATTGCGTATCAAGTGAACTGACATGGAACTTCAACATCTCTTCTTTGATTCTGCGGAGGAATTGGGTCGACAGGACAATTTTCAGAGGATTTATTCGCTTCGAGCGACGGGCACTCCGGAAATCAGTGTTCGGCCTTGTCTTTATTTTAGCAGTGGAAACCGAAATAACGATAACTCGCCGAAATCGCGTTAGAACGACCTGAGAAGCTGGCAAACAACAAAGAATGAAATACAAAATCAGGGTAAGTCAATTTTATTCACAAAATATACGATTTTTTTTACTTTTAAAGGAAAACCGTTGCGTTCCCATACAAACCCTTACAAGTCCCAAGAGTCACGTCCGAAGGTAATCTGATAGAGAGCTTGGGCTGCCTGTGGTCAGTGCAGTGGCTGTTGAACGTTTGGGCCGGAAACCGAACTGCTTGTTTGAAAGTAAATTGTTTGAGGCCAGGTGTTCGTACAGTTGGGAGTGGATTACTCTTTCTAAGATCTTGCTGAGAGTGGGCAGTATTGAGATGGGACAGCTGTTCCGATAAAAAATCGGATAAAAAATCAAACTTGGGAACATACCTTTCCGCTGGAATTTTTTTTTGGAAAAATGGAATTCCTCTAAGAAATAGTACTTTCGATCAGATCGATTCCTTTTTCCTCGTTTTCACCAAGCTTGAATATAAGCTATCTCACTGAGTTTTATGAAGTAGTTCCAGCTGTTTGGAGTACAAGGAATACTAGAATCTTAGATACGGTTCATTTTGTTTACTTGTGTTAAACAATAAAAATCAAGCAAGTTTCAGAAGTTCCTACGATATGTATTCCGTACAATAATAAGGAAATACGTAGTTGTGGTACTGGGAACTGGGTTGTTTAAAGTATGCTAATTGTTGGGGAAATTTCTTAAGTATTCGAAACATCAATTGTGGATGGCCTTAATGATGTTAAGTTGATCAAGTAATGACTTCTCCTTTTCGATGTTGTATACAGCTATTTCGAGAAATGTTGTCGGAAAAAGCACAAAACTGCACAAGCCAATCCCGAATGGTAGTATGGGTAGAAGTATAGAGCTACTGCACGTGTTGAATACTAATGAGATAAAACAGCAAAATAAGCGCGAATTTCAGGTTTTCTTTCTTTTCAGACATGTAGAAACAAGGTAGGTTTAGCTCCTCTGATGTTTAGAAGAATTTTCCTCACTCAAAGACATGCGACAGTAAAAGTAAAGCTTAAGATATAGGCCCCCTGAGAGGAAAAACAAATTTTCCACGTGCAAAAATTCAAACTTGTAAATTTCCTCTTGGCCAATATGCAAAATTCGAGTGAATACCCTGTTGATTTTACAGCGTTGAACAACTTTATCTCGAAAACGGTTATACACAGAAAGGAAAAATACAACACATATATAAATGCTAATTTGAATGGAAAAAACAATTGTTGACTAAGGGCCGATTCGCACTAGCGGACAAGTTTTAAATGTCATAACATTTTTGACAAAAACAAAATTGTCGCGACAAGTCAGAGACATTTTGAAGAAAACAAAAGGTGTAATTATTAGAACAATAGCTCTGAACGTGCTTCTGGCATTGTAGTACATTTCTCGGCACGGTCGTCTTGTGCAAACATCAAATAATCAGGCAGGTCCACGTGGTGAAAAATTTTAAAACGATTTACATTTGAAGTGCGCGTGTAGTGATGTTTTTGTGCTCGTGTGGGGAAAATGTCGCAAGTAAACTATTTCTTTTCCCCTCCATTTATCGGCACAAACTGGTTCCCTCCGCATTCATTTGTTCCAATCCCGGTATTACCATCCTTCCACGACCTCACCTCGGCACACAAACATGTTTTGCCGCCCATCGCGGGAAAATTTCGCGTGTTGTTTTTTAGTACAATCCAGACCAAACACAATAGCCAATCAACAACGTATTGTTATCTGGCATTACGAGGGGCGTTGGAATGCGACTTGTCATGACTTGTCCTGCCTTGAGGCAGGACATCGGCCCCTTTGAAGAGTTGTCCGTTTTGACAAAATTTGCCGTTGTCCAACAAGTCGTTCGCACTTGTTTTTGCGATTGTTTGACAAAATGTATCGCGCGTGCAACGCGGACCAATCATAAGACAACTGCTTCTTTGTTTTCCTGAATTGTTTGACAAGTTCTAGGTCTCAAAAAACGTATTCGCACTTGTTTTCTGTAACAAGTGACACATTAATGATGAAATCTACCAATTGTTACAAAATTTGTCCGCTAGTGCGAATTGGCCCTAACAAAAGGAAAAACGCCTAGACCAATGATAAGCTGAATCAATTCCTGTGAAATACATTAAAATTCAAATAACAACCGTCAAATACTTTCGAAATAACAACATACCCAGACCACCTTTCGGTCTTGTCGCGTGCACTTTGATGCTTTTTTCCGACAACCTATCTCGAAATAGCTGTTGCGTTTCTTGGAAACTAGTCCTTCGGCGATGTATGCATGGTCATGTATGAGTAAATTACAATATTTGACTATTTTGTTGTACTAGCGATTGTGCCACGAAACTTGATTTTTTTAAATGTAGTGTTCGATTAGAACTTATCAACGGATTTCTCGATAAACTTGGGTTCATCCACATTTCTCCGAGCATCATCGCCATACTGCCAGTTTTCGATTTCCAGCTGTACCTTCTATTTTATTTACTCACGGGTGTCGATAAAAGTAATAAGAAAAAAATTGCGATCTAGTTTTTGTATGTACCCAGGAGTACATACATTAAACTGATGACGTTATGTTTGATTTTTTAATTGGAAGTTACGCCCACGAAGCTGGGATTTCGAAATTATTTTCTTTATTATACATTGTAGTCACTATCTGTCTTCTCATTGGCTATGATCCTGCAGGGAATCAGCGCTGGTAGCAGATTATTCTCTAATCTGTAGGTTGCTCTTTTGTTTCATTCTGTTAAAATGTTCGCTGTAACTTTAATATTGCTCGTGCTGTTCTAGTTGGATCGGAAATGCTCGGGATGGCAGAGAAAATTCAAAAAGGAAAACGAATGTTACGAAATAAAATTGTATTTAAAGAAGTAAACGCTATGACCATGTAACACTTAATTTTCGTGGGTTTTAATTTTTGCGATTTTTTTGTTCCTTAAAAAAATTACTGCAAAACTGTTTTTCCCCAAGAAAATGATTCCATAGTGGAAATATGAGAATCATTTTTGCATGCGCAACGCTTGCGTTTGTGGGTTAATAGGGAGCTTAAGGTCGCGCTGGACCCTTGCTATAATTATGTATGCATTTATTTTAAGAGTATGCACGAACTGCGACGACTGAAGCCGACAACAATCGAAATATTCATGAGAATATATTTCTTAAAGGAGAAGTTCACTCCAGAATGGCCATTTATTTTCTTTACGCCAATAAAACGTTTATACAAAAATATGTTATTCACCAAAATTTCAGCATGCAACGAGCGCTAAATCCCTACGAAATCTTTCTCTAAAGTAGCCCAAAATTCGACAACTGAACGCCGCCATCTTGAAGCTAGTAATGTATGCGTGACGTCAAAGAGTTCAGCCTGAAGTTTAGCGGGAAAATTTAAATACTCGAAACTCCTTGTTTCTTTGTAGTGGCTTTTGTTTGTCAAAATGCCTGTTTGTGCAGCTCCATGTTTCTCAAACGGATCTCCAAGAGATACAAAAAAACCTTTCACCTTTTCTTTCCTTTCAGACAGGCATTTTGACAAACAAAAGCCACTTCAAAGAAACAAGGAGTTTCGAGTATTTAAATTTTCCCGCTAAACTTCAGGCTGAACTCTTTGACGTCACGCATACATTACTGGCTCCAAGATGGCGGCGTTCAGTTGTCGAATTTTGGGCTACTTTAGAGAAAGATTTCGTAGGGATTTAGCACTCGTTGGATGCTGAAATTTTGGTGAATAACATATTTTTGTATAAACGTTTTATTGGCGTAAAGAAAATAAATGGCCATTCTGGAGTGAACTTCTCCTTTAAAGTTCTTTGTCTGATAAGTAATTACATGTTATTGTTCTCCGCTTTGTGTCCTGTGCGCTGGAACGTAGGGAATTATCATAATTCAGCATAATTAGATTCGAAGCTTCGAATAAAGCGCACGTTGTTGTAAACATTGACTCGGTAGGTCTTCGGAAGCGGCAAAACCTGCAATTTTGTGTCCAAGTTTTCTCCACCGATACAGAATTTCATGACTTGATTTGCAGGGAACATAAACTTGGTGTACTCTATTGTGTTCTGGTCAAAACGGATTTTTAAAATCCCTTTTCAAAAAGAAGATAGCACGTTTCAAAGTTTAGATTTCACATTTTTATCCTCTTAGGAGCCAATAACTCCTAGTAATTATTGAATTCGAGAATTTCGTTCTGACCAGAACACAAAAGAGGTTGTGATTTACCACTAGGTTATATAGTCGTTTAATTTGGTGCGCTATATATTCTAGCTGGAAACTTGGACACAAAATCGCATTATCTGCAGATTAACACTTAAGAGCTTGTAACATCAAAGTAAACGGTCATCTCTCAGTAAAACGACAATCATGATAAAATTCCATCAACCCCTATTATCCTTGATAAGTTTTGAAGGAATAGGTGTTCAAAATTCGAAGAATTAAATATTTACAACATGACACCCCGTCAAAATAAATTGCTAATGAATTTATTAATGAGCAAGGGTCCAGCGCGGCCTTAAGCAAACTACGACGGCAACGGCAACGAGAACGTCATCAAACAAAAGGTTTAATGAGTAGAACAATAGCTCTGCACGTGCGTTTTGAATCTTGATACATTTCTTGGCCGTTCTCTGCAAAACAACAACGTGAAATAACCGAGTTCTGCGTATTCTGGACAACGCGAGCCACGACGGTTAATTTTTGATTTTTCTTTTTGGAGTTGAATGCTCTCTTCACATATTCAGTTAGGGCCAGTTCTTAAACCGATAGTTACACTGAATACATCTGGATAATCGCGAGATTCTCGAGTAAAATATAAATTCATTTTTCACCAGGCGTTGTCCTCGGCGTCGTTGTCGTCATTGCTTAAGCTCCCTAATGTATCAACTGGAAGAGTTCATCGACAGAGTAGTCAGCAAATCTTGAACAAGGCGTTGTTATAATAGATTGGCAATTAGTTTAAACCGTTTTTGCATCCGCATGGTGTTGACAAGTATTTTGACTGTTTCAATTGAAAAATACAAAGAAATGGCCAATCTGCAACATTAAACTCCCGCAAAATTTAGTGCCACACGTAAGTTAACGTTTCTGTCGAAAGTTAAGTTTTAGGTGAGGTTTTAGGTTCACGAATCGAGAACAAAAAGGTCGGAAGGTGTTGGAAATTCAGAGGTAAGCTGGGTTGTAATAAAATGCAGAAAGGTCGGGAATTTGCCATATATACCATTTTCACGTTTCCATGGAAACGATCATGAAATTAAAAGTTGTCTGTTTCCCGGGATTTTTCCGAGGTTAAAATTTAAAATCGACGTTTCGACCAGTTTCACTGGTCTATAACCATCGACATTTTAACAAGTCTGAAGAGGACCAGTGAAACTGGTGAAATCGTCGATTTAAGGTCATTCATGAACATAGATTTTCAACCAAACTTTGCCTACTGGTTGCTTACCTATAAAAGGGAACTTAAATTTCGAAATATAATATATATATATATACTAGGAGTAATCGTAGATTATGTAGAGCGTTCGATATGCTCGCCATTGATGATCAACGTGCTACTTGTAACATGCATTGCGTGAAAAAATATTATTTTCCCCATGCAGGAGACGTTTCTACCGAACATCTTCGGTCTTCATCAGTTTCAAATGTCATAAAGGCCGTAACGGCTTTTTTTTACGGTTCACTAATTGGCGCGTGCTACGATAGCAAACGTCACAAAGCTATTGTTGCGCAAGATCGAATCACGCAAAAAACTTGCGAATTGATGTCGATACGCTCATTGCCCGCGTTGGGTCTCGCATAGAGTGCCAAGCCTCAAGGAAAGTCTCTTGCGGTAATCCCTCGCTCTGTCGACAATGGTTGCATGATCGAAATACATGTAAGGTACCACCAACGGTCACCGACGCCACTCGAGTGAGATCGTCAAGCTGAGGCCAATAACGAAAGCGAGGCAAATTGCAGAAGAAACGAAATCGAGACAAATTGCAGAAGAAACGAAAGCGAGGCAAATTGCAGAAGAAACGAAATCTCGATTTTTCTTAGCTACACAAGATTAGGGTTGCGTTCTCCTGTCGTCGAACGCAATAATTATAATTCCTTTGCGAGTACTGGCAAAGCACACGTTTCCGGTGATAATCTTTTTTTCAAACATAGGAATTGATCTGTATTCATTTTATAAAATTTGACCGTTACACCCAAAATACGTGAAAAAATTGATAGGTCCCCATACTCGTTTACGAGAAAGCGACGATTTATTTCTCTCGCGGGCTAAGTTGTATGGAAAAAAGCCGCTATTTTGTTTATGTGCGCGCGCTAACTACGCGTAAAATTCTGCGCAGTAAGGATGCGCAATGCAATACAGGGCAATGACCTTAAAACTAATTTTAAGGTGGCCCGAAGGGGTTTAGATATTTCCGTCTTTGGCATTCTATTGCAGCTACACCAATAACATTAAGGTTAAACTTTTAGTACAACTTTGTAAAGGTTTTACCAATGAACAAATTGTAGTTGCTATGATGTCAAAATTCGTTGCCATGGCAATGTCATATGAGGTCAAAGATACCCTATTTTTTACCGTTTGAGGCTAATACCTTAAAAACAAGACGGTGAAAGTTTTTGTTCTTCATATATTTTTGCCTACTGGGCAAAACAAACAATCTAACAATGTTTAAAAATATTCTGTAGGCAGGGTTCAGAGCCACCTTAAATTAGTGAAAAAATGACGTAGCTTTGAATCCTACCTACAAATTTTTCAAAAATTTGCAAAATTTTTTCTTTTGTCAGTTAGATAAAAATATATCAAAAACAAGAATTTTCACCGAGTAGTTTTTGTCTCGTGTCGTCATGACGTTGTCATGACGACACGAGAATATGCGAGGGGGAGAAGGTACATTCCAAGGTGCATTCCATGCGCGTTTGCTTTGTGAGGCCGCGGAATTTTCCCGCCTTGTCAATATGTTTCCCGCCATGTCAAGATTTGCTTTGTGAGGCCGCCGGATTTTGTGCGTGTTGTGAAAGAACAAATAATTTTTGTTTTTAAGTAGGAGTTCAAAAATATTGCTGCATTGAAAGATTTTTGCTTTTCTGCTGGTTCATTGTAATCGTTTGTCGGTTGGGAGTGTTTATTATAAATGGCTTTTTAGTTGAACAGAATTGAACTTTAATTTAAGGGAAAATCGCGGCGTAGAATGTAAAGCAGTGAAAGAGATGTATTAAATTTGAGCAGTTTTATTAGGTGAAAGTTTTGTACATTTTTTAAATGGAATGGTTGAGACAATTAGGAGAGAGTGTTTGATTTATGAACTTGCAGCGAACGCAAATTCTTAATGGTCCAACAGGCAATATAAATGGAACAGAAATAAGGCCCCTTTTAGCTGGCGACAGTGCCTATTCACAAACGAACTGGCTAGTGAAACCCTACCCGGACAGAGGACGCCTGACTCAGGAGCGGAGAAAGTTTAAAATCTAAAGTTCGGTGCGCTAGTGGAACGAGCATTTGGCATGTTGAAAGTTCATTGGAGAATTGCGTTGAAAAAGGTTGGACAAAAAACGAGCATCCTAAAAAAGACTATGATTGCTACGTGAGTTTTGCACAACAATTGTATGTATCGTTTCAATAACAGAAGATAAACGATTAGATAAAGACAATTATTTTGATGCTAAATCTTTAAAAATGTCAACTATGGCGTTTGTTTGTTCCATTTGCCTGCTCTGGGCGTCACGGAACATTTCAGCTGATCGTTCAAATCTTGCGTTGTCCTGTTCCATACTCTTTTCACACATTTCAATAAAAGAACTCTGCATGCCAATCTGGAGTCGTACTTTCTCGCCTTTCTTTACTCAGGATGTTGAAATAGGGGAAGTCTTCTTAATTTTCTGAATTCCATCTTCCACAGTCGAGCGAGATCGCTGCCTGAACTGCTTGAGTTCACTCGTACTCTAGATTCTGCTGCCGTTTCTTCACCTGCTGTAGCATTCTCTGGCTTTCTTGACACCTTTCTTTATACGAAGAATAGATATCGTTCCACATTTTTATTTTTTTCTTTGTGAAACTCCCCACAGCTTACTGAATTTGGGGGCCCACGCTTCAAGAAGTTCGTGCGTTTCTTTCTCAGTCCTGTCAGCAGACTTAACGCGAGGTTTTTTCGTTTTGTGTTTGCCGTAGCAAGTACTTCGACATCACTTGCAACTGAAGACTGAGGCGATGGCATGCTTCTTGCCAGTAGAATTGGTGATCATCGAGAAATGTTTATCAGTACGCCGAGATAAAATCATTTTAAGTCAGCTGCGTTAGGGGGCTAAAAAAAAGCTTGCTTGACTTATCTTACAAACATCTCAAAAGTTAAAGGGAAACTCTTGGCTAGAAAACTATATTTCAGTAAAAGCTTCCGAATGTATCCAAAATTACACAGGAAGCAAAAAAATTGAATTCAGAAGCTTTTTTACCGGTTAATTTTAACGTAAAACTTCGTATTTTACGTGACATTTCGCCATGGATGCTTCGATTATGATCACGAGATGTGATACGTCACAGGTGTGGAACCGCAACAAGTCACGAACATGGCTGACTCAAATTCTTGCAGTGAGAGCTCAACTTCTGCTAGCGACTCCACTGATTTTTAGAGAGCTATAGGAGGGGATATGTCAGGGGATAATTAAGAACCTTCTATGGTATTTCAACCCTGGCGTTTTGAGCCTCCAGGGAAAAAACAGCGAGACAGAGAAAGGGAGTAAAATATCGAACCTCCTCACCGCCGACGGCGACGAATGGTGAGTGAATTGAAGTCCTAAATGTACAGTTTCTTTCTCTATTACCTCGGCCAGTTGTTTGTGAGCTAAGACAAACCTGAAAAGCCTTGTTTTTATTTGCATGTACGGGAGAAGCTGAATTAAACATGCTTTTATACAACCAAACTGTTTGCTGCATTTTGTTGTTTATATTCGGTCTTCAAATATTTTTGCTCATGTTTATCACAATAGGTTTTGACCTTTTGAGCTTCAGCCTAATGTACACTATCTATCTTGTGCGTTTGAAAGCTTGCAAATACAGAAACGCAAGTTAAATTCTTTGTCTCTTTTGTGTTACCGATTTTTCTAAATTCTGCTCGAAAACGAAGAATTCTGCCGGCGAAATGCCAGCTACCGAAACTAGACTATCCGAAATTCTGCGGCAGATTTTATCTAGAACATACACAGGCTTGCAGTTAAATGTGGACAAAACTCTGCTGGGTCTCTTCACTTCTTTTGTTGGGAGAAGGGAGTTTGCACTTTCTGTAGTTGAAACAACTTGCCTCGAGGAAACTTTGTTCAAGGTTGTTCGTGCTTGTATGCGTAAAACTGTACTGAGAATGATTTTGTAAACTGATTACTGCCACCGGGACTATTACACGACCCTGCGTGATTTTATATTTATCGGTATAATTAAGTTGTCATGTTTTTATTTAGCAATTTCTTATCTTTTTGCGAAAAGAACCCCCACGAAAATCGAAAATTGTGCTGTGTTTGGCTCCTTATTACTTTCGCGTTTGCTTGCGTTTTAATTCATGGTTTGCATTTGAAATGGTCGTTGCGCTCTTCGTGTCTTACAACATTTGGCATGTTTTCCTTTAGTTATCTCGTCAACTGACATCTGCTCGAATCTGCACACGAAACTGTTTCGTGGTCAGGCTAGGGAGGGTGAAGGGAAAGAGCGTGACACGCTTTCATACCCGGGTTTTATGCTACACCACAGGTTGCCTAATTTAGAACAATTGTTTCTCAAAAGGAATCACAGAATAAGTACTTCACGCAACACTTCTTCTCTTAGTTATCCGGATATTGTTTTATATTTGATTCCCCATCTCTTCGTATAATTTTATATCCCGCGAGAGCGCCTCTACTAGCGCGCGGGGTAGTGGCTTCTTATTGCGCAGTACTGACCTGCACGCAAATCACGCGCGCCTTTCGAAGGCATATACTTCAAAGAAACACTACATTTGCTGGTGGGAATTGTATTCTATTTTGCCAATTAACAGCAGGAGAAATCTGAGGGTGGCGACAAATTTCTCAACAACAGAATCAAAATATATCGGTCTGCTTCCGAACGCGTGGATTTCGCTTACATATAGGACATATAGAGGCTCAGTATTCCTGCTCATAAATGAAGAGATTTCTGACAAGTTATGGGAGTCAGCACTCGCAGACCCTTTTCAATTTACTAACTACTCCAGACAAAAGGCATCTTTATCACGATATGGTGCAAGAGAGGATGCATCGTATTATAAAGCTATGTACATTTGCTGACCTTAGAAGGCCGATCAATCTGACGGATTTGTTTCGTTTCACGACACATGATTTACTCTTTTTAAGTTTATTTCCTTTCATATTTAAGCACTGAAGCACTACCTTTTTTTCAACTATTTTGCTTGGTTACCAAGGAAAATGGTAAGAATTGGGATCATTGGTGGCACTCTCTGACACACATTTTTGTATACTCTCAAGGGACTGTTTTAATTTGTCAAGGGAATACTTTTCGCTGTGGGCGATAAAAACGTCACTGGATAGGAATGCGTCCGCAGTTTTCGATCCCGAAATGTTATTTTCACGCGTCGCTCGTCATTTAGCCTGTCTAGCCTTTTGCAAACTACAGGTAGGTATTTTTTAAAGATCTGTGCTATTCATCGATTGAATTGCTTAGTTTTGCATGCTTAAAAGCTGCTGCGAATCTTCATTGTCAGAGGATATTGGCCAATGCTATTTTCTATTGTTACAAGTCTATTGTTTGTCGTCTTCATTGAAAGAAGTATTTTTAGCTCGTCACGCAATCTTTTGTTTTGACCACAATTCACGGACTTGATCACGACAGCAGCTTCTCAAGACTTCAGACAGGAAAATGGTAATGTACAATATTGCTTCGAACTTAAATGGAATTTTTAGAAGGATCGGTAAAGCAACTTAGTGAAAAATTGACTGCGAAAAGCCGTCGGGCTAAAATTAAACTTACGCTTTAGCGTGAATAATGCAGGATCTCACGGCTTCAGAAATATGCAGAATTTTGAAGCTTTGATACATTAGTAGCTACATCTTGAAATGAGAATTAATCTAAAACAAAACTTCCTTCAAGTTTCTTTCATTTGCCCAGTTTACGTTTGGAATTTTAGGCTTCTGAAGCGTATTGATTTGAAAAGCGCGTGACATCTGATATGCAGCGTGCGGCCGACTTACTGTACCATCGCATTGTTGTTTATTCTGTTTATTTAATAATTGTGTTCAGTTTACGACCTTTTACATGCAAAGATTTACTACAATACCTCGGAAAATGCAAACAAGTATTTTTTTGCTATTAGTTGTAGTGATGGATAGCATAAAAAGCAATCTGAGTGTTAATTTTGTGGAAGGAATTCAGTAGTTTTCCGCTATCTCACGGCAATCTCACGGCTTATCTCCAATTACCGCTTTTCTGTACCAAGATAATACCACTGGTGGTTAAATAAATGTCAGTGACAGTTATACAGAATGAAAACCTACCTTTCATAAAAAGCAATGTGAGTGTTAATTTTGTGGAAGGAATTCAGTTGTTGTCCGCTATCTCACGGCACCATGATTCGCAAATTATTATCCCCAGTTACCGCTGGTGGTGGTTAAATAAATGTCAGTGACAGTTGTACAGAATGAAAGCCTACCTTTCACCAGAGTGTTTCGAACTAGTGTTATATTTTGTAGAAAGAGTTCGTGTTTTTGCGAGTTGTTAAAATGACGCGCGGAGGTGAAGAAATTTTTTTCACCGTCTTCAAGTTCGGTTTGGGATCAATTTATCAAGGTTGATAATTAACATTTCAAACCATGAATTGGTCTTTCAGCGTGTCTAGTTGTAATAAACGTTTACTTCAGAAAAGAATTGTTTGTCTGAATTTAGTACGCATATAAAATATGTTTTCCCACTCGCACGTTTATGTTAAAAGCCGTAAAAGAGCCAGGAATTTTTTTTTTTTTTTTTTGGGGGGGGGGGGGGGGGGTGAGCGCTAATAAAAGCCTTCTGGACTGTAAGTCAATGGGTTAGTGCATCACAAATCACTTTCAATACTAACATTTCCCCAACGCATACTCCATGCGAAATAGTCGAATCTCGAAGAGATCTTTGATTATCTTGGACATCATTGAACAGCATAGGGTCTCTCTCCTTCTCATTCTCATTTATGAAGAGACGCTTGGCGTGTTTTCCTCTTATCAGAAGCATGCAAAAGCAAATCTGCCTTCCACACCTGTCACGTAGCATCACGTGATGTACCAAAATCCGAACGTTTTCAAAATAGCCGCCAAATTGGCGTAAAAGAAAATTCGTAGTAAATTCATTTTGGCCGATATCTTTAAAATCTTACCTTCTAAAGATTCCTGTGTGCTATAAACAACTTCAAGAAAAAAATAAAAAAAAATCGGGGTAAATTTCCCAAGAGTTGCCCTTTAACAAGGTCAAAGACAGACCTCACGCTAAGTAACCCAGATAAGAAGATGTGGTGATATTCGGCCGGGATGGGAGCTGCAAACAGGAGCGGGAAGCAGGAATTTCAGAAAGAGCCGGAGAGAATCTTTACGGAAAGTTTTTTCGTAACTGCATAAAATGTAATTAACAAAATTTGACTGGAACAAATTGCTTGATCTGTGTAGCGGTGTAGGGTTTCAAGTACGGAATAGGTTAATAGTAGTCATATGCGCCCCTCTAGACAACTTTACCTCGCTTTCATGTTGCATACATAATGAGCGAATCTAGACTCGCTTGAAACAACAGCTTCACGTGCGTTAAACAAAACAGGGCTAATAAAGTACGATGTGCGATGCATAAACAAAAGGAAGACAAAGTCGAATACTTTTTGTAATGGATAAAAAGAACCGCCCCTTTGTAAAACCGTGTAAGAGGAAAGAAATTATTAGTAAAACGAAGTGCAAGACATTTAATTTAGCGTCGCGTTTTGTCTTGTGAACGGAAAGCCAACGCGATGTTGTAAAAGTCAAGTTTTTTGAACCCGGTAAAAGGAACTGCTCTTTTGAAACAACAGCTTCACGTGCATTAAACAAAACAGGGCTAATAAAGTACGATGCGCGATGCATAAACAAAAGGAAGACAAAATCGAATACTTTTTGTAATGGATAAAAAGAACCGCCTCTTTGTAAAACCGAGTAAGAGGAAAGAAATAATTAGTAAAACTCATTAATTTAGCTTTGCGTGCTCTTTAATGAGCGAATCTAGACTCGTTTTCATGTTGTAATGAGCGAATCTGCCTCGCTTTTGCGTTGAATGAGCAAACCTCGCTTTCATGTAAACTGGAAACATGGATCAGTCAACTCTCTTTATGATCTTTGATGAATGAATCAAATCTCCTTTATACCTGACCGAGCTAAGACTGGTTAATCCAAAATGGCGGATGGAGCTTTACAACAAATCAAATGCTGCTTTCCCTCGAATTTTTAAAGCATTTCAACTTGTTTTCGTTTTGTTTATGATAAGAACTTATTTATCGATCGTATATTTAAGTTTTGTTTGGAAATAGTTTTCAGAGTTCTTGTATTAGTTTTTCGACTCCTTTACATTGTAAAAATACATTGTACATATTTTGCGGCCTGTTCCTTGGAGAGGATCATATCCGAGGTCTGAAAAGTTACAGCCATATTCGAGAGTAGGGTTAAAAAAAAATTAAATAATCGATACTTACAAATTGAAGACTCGAGTTCCACGCACGAAGCGGTCCTAAGAATAATCGATTCTTAAATACACACGGCGGTAAATGACGGCGCTCGGAAGGTGTTTTTCACACCTTCCTCTAAAAAACTATGTCGGGGAATATTGATTACTTGTCTGGTTTGTTTTTAACATGCAGTTGAATTGCGAGAGTTTAGAAAACAACCATTTCCTTTGTTAAAATATCCTTCAAATAGCCATAACTTTTGAAAGAGGAAAAAAAAATAATAAAAAAGTTCCCCGACACAGCCAATTATCGGGCGACGTTCGTGTCAAATTTCAGCGAAAAAGGTTTAAAACTCATTGAAAACGAACTTAAAATGTGTGCCACACTCTTCAAAATTTTGGTTTTGAGATACAACGAAAAATATACTTGAGGCGTTCTTCCGGCGTAATCACACAAGACGTGTGAAAATGGTTACGCATTGATGGATGAAGTGTAGGCTCGTTGTAAGAGAATTCTTATCAATTACGCGCGCGTGTTCCACGCGAGTTCCCACGCGCACCCTTGGGGAAAAAACAGCGCTAAAATTGGCCTTCTTGGCCCTCCTGGCCTGAATGGCCCGATAAATTTCGTTTTCTAAATCATTTTGTTCAGTTGGAATCAACCTTTCACACCGTGAACATGAAGAGGAAATGTAAACACTGTCCCATTCCTGGTTGTGCTTCAAAATTTTTAGTTCGATTGGCAAATCATTTGGCACAAGTGCACGAATTATCAGAGATAGAGCGAAAGTATTGGCTGCAATTTGCTAAATTACAAAACACTAACATGATTCGCGTGTATGACAAAGAGGCTGAACCTAAAACAAGTTTTCTATAAACGAGAGTGCACACAGTCCAAACAATCAGTTGTCATCATGGATCCAAGGTGGAAACATCCTTTCCCTGCTCTCGTAGCTGGGCCGACCTCTAGCGGAAAAAGCAATTTTGTGAAACGATTACTAGAATCGGGCGAACATATGATTGATGGTGGGCCTGAAAATATCATTTGGTGTTATGGTATTTATCAACCCGCTTATGGTGAGATGCAAAGGAATATTCCCAACATTCAGTTTGTGGAAGGAGTTCCCGGTGATTTAGAATCCATGATTAACCCCTCCATCAGAAATCTCGTTGTGATCGACGATTTGATGCGAGAACTGGCTAATGATCAGCGAATTACCAATCTTTTCACGAAAGGATGTCATCATCGAAACTTGAGTGTCATTCATTTTGCAAAATATCTTTCACCGCGGAAAAGATCTAAGAGATATGAGTTTGAACTGTCACTATTTGGCTATGTTTAAATCTCCACGCGACAGCAGTCAAGTAACCCATTTAGCAAAGCAAATGTTTCCCGGCCACGTGAAATACATGCAAGAATCATTCCAAGATGCGACCAGTAGCCCTTACGGGTATTTGTTGTGCGATCTTAAACCAGAAACGCCTTCCGACTTCCGGTTAAGGACCAATATTTTCCCCGGGGAAACTCAGGTCGCTTACGTCAGAAAAGTATAAAAAGCGTGAACCACATCAAATTTCTTCAGTTGAGCATGGCCCAGCGACTAAGAAAGAACCACGATTTTTTAAAACTCCTAGCCAAGTGTACCCCAGCTCAGCGTAAAGCAATTCTAAAAGTAGCCGACGACGCTTTAGTGAGAACCATTTGTGAGTGTGTTTTAAACGTGCTTAAAGGAACAGTGCCTGTCAGTAAGCCAGCTAAGAAAAAGCTTTTGCCTCACAAGAAATCTTTGATCGCTCTCGCCGAGAAAAGTACACCGCTCCACAAGAAAAAGAAACTTTTAGTTCAACACGGAGGGAATTTTTTAAGTGTTTTGTTACCACCCGTGCTTCGTGTGTTAAGTTCGATTTTTACCTAAAATGAATCACACAAAGCGTATGGTTCTTGTTCCCGAAAATACACTAGAACGCTTACAGCAACGTCAGCAGATATTAACACCACCTGTGACACAAACTTTGAAAAACCTGGATAGTGAAATGACTGAGATTTTATCCAGTAAACAACTAGACGATGAAGAGAAAGCAAAACTTTACAATCAAGTCTTACAGCGCTACCTGACTTATTATGACCAGCGAAAAGGTCAACCACTTCACGTGAAGTTAACAACACCTAAGCCCATGGAAACGCCTAAACCAGAAGAGAGTAAAGAAAAAGAGACCAGTAAAGATTCCTCCGAATTAGAAACCATACCAACAGCAGTAGAACAAGAAGTAATGAAAAGTGTACCAAAGCTTTACAAGACTGGAGCAAGGCAACTGTTGGATAAAATTAAAGAAAATCGGGATCTGTTGCATTGGAACGAAAAAGGGGAATTGATGTATGAAAACAAATCGATTCCAGGATCTCATGTGGTGGATTTAGTGAATGACATATTGCGTCACCGAAAAGGATTTGAACCGGTTGGATGGTCAGTGTTTGCAAGAGGCCTGGCACGAATGAATGTCCCCGAGAACCTGGTGTGAAATCCACAACGCCAGAGCGCCATCCGAGAATTTAAAGCAAGAGTTAGAGACGAAACGCCAAATAGCCCCTCTCGTTGGCTTCCTACCCCACCCTCTACATCAGCTCCCGTGAAAAAGCAAAGATCAAGAATGCCCAGTCCACGCCCACAAGCTGCTCGCTGGTTACGCTTATAAGTCATGACAATAAAATACGTTAAAAGTTAAATTACATGGTGTCTTTATTGAACTGTGCTTTCACTCCTTGTTTGTTTACGTGGGTATGATAATATTTTAAACTTAGAGGGAAATGTTTTTCGATAAACCTTTTCACAAGAAAATCGTTTCGTCCTTTATTGCTAGAAAAACGATTTACAATAGTACTCATACTAACTCGACGAGAGCGAAATAAGGCAAAATACAGACAATAATGTCCACACACTTTGCTGTTCATGCTCTGCAATGTCACAGAGTTAAACAAGAACAAGGATCAGCTGTATGGTATCCATTCTAGTTTGTGTAGTCGTACAGAACGTTTCGGCTTGCATCAATCTCAACCACGTTTTGAAACTCGGCGTAGATGATAAGGTTTACTGTGTTGGCGAGCGCTTGTTGAAAATGAAGCTCGACACGAAGGTTGCCTTGTTTTATAAGCTCAAAATGCTCACCCGAGCAGTGGTCTGGGGACAAGTCAGACTATTTATTTGGTTGCCTGCATCATGAGAAAGCTTTCCAGTGCCGGAAAAAAGGCTTTGAAATCCCGCTATAACATTTTGACCCCCAGCATCGTCAAAATTCAGGAACAAAGGTTTTCGGGGAATTTGTTCACCGTCCACGTACACACCCACTTGAGTTAGGTTATGGTGCTTGAAGTTAAATGGGTTGGAGGTGTATGTCCCGTTATAAGCTGTTGTATCTACCAGTACTAAGACTAGGCGCTTTGGAATATGGCCCAGGAAAAGGTTATCTGGGGTAAAGCTACTGAATCCGTTTGGGATGGAGAGAACTTTACAATCAACTCGGCGGATAGGGTACTTGGCAGTCGCTTGCTTAAGTGCAGCTGCGTGTCCCAGTGTGATAGAAGAGGCCACTTTGACTTTGCGAACGTATAGAATTGCTTCTGTAATAACCACCTTGTGATTAGCTCCGACAGCTGATGAGACTAGGCAGAAAGAATTTTTGGCTCTGTTAAGCTTTAGCCTTAGATTAACCCCGTTTAAAATTAAACGGTCTTGAAAGAAAATATCGCTGTGGATGGGTCCTATCATATCCACCGTGTGACTTTGTTTTGTAAACGCATAGCGAGCTTTTAAACCCATGTTAGCATCGTCATCTTCAGCCACAGGATTTACGGCATCCATCTTCCCGGGGGTGTCCTTGTAAAACATAGCCATTGTAAGTCGATTTTGAATCTTCTCCATAGTTTAGCAATGTTTCAATCATCGCGCGATATGGATACGTATTAGTCGACGGGGAAATAAGCCGCTCGTTCAAAGAAACATCCACTTGCGAAAATAGGGAATGTAGAAAAAGATTCACGGGTCCCACTTCCTCGTTCTCGTCTAAAGCAACGCCATTTGCTTTGGTGATCTTTGCTTTAACAAACAGCTGGGTTCTTGCCAGGTCTAGATATTCTTCTCCAGTTCCAGAGACGTTAAATTCTATAGGACCGCTGTCTGTAATGTTACTGAGAGGGTGATATTCAATCCATTGCCCCTTGGTGATAGATGTTTGTGTAGCCGGAATCGTAAAGAGATCGAGTTCCGATTTCGTACATTCTTGAGATTCGTGATGAACAAAAGCCATTTTATTCTTTGTCAAAAATGGTTTTAGGTTTCTTCTGCTGCGGAGATATTTTCTGTTTCTTGCCTGGAGGTGAACTGTTTTTTGTCGGTTGCGCTTTCCTTTTTGTACCTTTTTTACCAGCACCTGACTGCGGAGAATTCTGGGAAGGAAGACCCAGAGCTTGTTTAGCACGCTTTGTTGTCGAGGTTTTCAAGTTTTCTCCAGCTAATACATCTTGTGCAACATTGACACCCGTTTGAAGAGCTTTTTTACCAAGCGTTTTAGCACCCTGTTGGAGGTGAGGCATCGCCCAACGGAAAAGGCCTCTAAACATGGAACCTAATCCATACCCCCGCTGAAATGGAGAACCGTGAAAAGCGGGTAGATTTCCACCTTTTTGCTTGG
Organism: Meandrina meandrites; assembly: GCA_963693305.1. Classification (NCBI taxonomy): domain Eukaryota; kingdom Metazoa; phylum Cnidaria; class Anthozoa; order Scleractinia; family Meandrinidae; genus Meandrina; species Meandrina meandrites. The sequence continues at coordinate 24,911,612 of OY855910.1, forward strand.
CTTGATCAACATAGTACTGTTCGTACAACTTGTGATTTGGAGTGTGAATTTTCTTCATGTCACTCTTTAAAAGTTCACGGGTCTGCTTTGTCGAAAATGAAGTGTAAGCAACACTCTCCCAAACTCGAATGGCACAGTTTCTCCTGTGTCCCTCTTTATTTAACAAATAAAGAAGCCTAAGCCATGTTTTATACTGTCATAAAACACGACGGGCATTTGAGAACACGAGGGAAATGTAGAAAACATGAGCCGCAGGCGAATGTTTTCTACATTTCTCGAGTGTTCTCAAATGTCCGGAGTGTTTTATGACAGTATAAAACATGGCTTAGGCTTCTTTCTTTGCTTTATGATATAGATTTTAGACGCCGCGAGTGGAAAGTTAAATTAAAATACTTGTAAATGTACAACAAGAGCGATTGAACGAAGATGAAAAGCAGCAAATAGTTTACGGGAAGACCAGAAAACTGACACAATTTCATTCATTGTTCGACGTAAGTTTGTTACCTTTCAATCTTTATCTTGTCCTTTTGAACTTCAATAAACTTCACCGACTCTGAGTGCAACTTCGTTTCAGCAGCAGTCTTGATGTGATGACAGCCGTGGAGCCGTAAACAAGTACAATATGTAAACACTTGCTTCGCTTGTCTTGCACAAGGCGTATAATTTCCAGAAAAGCTATTGCTTCGGATCTTCCCGTAAACCTTAATTGTTGTCGCAATTTTCCAGCATGAATAGACGATTTAAGAGGAGATTGTCGAGGAAAATCTTCGAAAGAAAACTCTCTCGCTCGCTGTCGTTGCGTGTTTCATTAAACTCAAGGAGTGAACACCGCGCCACAAATTTTCCCGCCTCCTCATACTATCACTTCGTTTACATCAAAATGAAATGTCCAGTGGATTTATACTTCAGTAAAAAGCAATTTAATAAAAACAAATATTCCATTCGCCCTTGTTGGATACGAGTGATTATAGCCAACGAGGCGCGAAGCACTCGAAGAAAGCTGACGAAAAACAATAAAACATGATTTTTCTATGTTTTATACTCTGATAAAACATAGGTTTTTAGCCAATCAGAGCGCGCGCAGACTCCTATCTATATTATAAATTGACTTCAATACTTTCGAATTGCTTCCTGCTGACAGGTACGTATTGCGGGCGCACAAAGGATTTACTGATCCGTTGTCCATCCTTCCCTTCCACGGGGACGATTCGAAGCAAAGGTACTAAGGCATCTCCGACATATTGTGATTGTATAATATCACAATAAACGTAAAGATCGTGAAAACTGTGTTCTAAGTCCGCTTCTCTTTCGGTGGTAGAGGTTTTGGAAATAACTTTATTCGGAGAAAATCCTAGCATTTGCCCGATGTCAGAAAAATACACTTCGGTCTTATTTTGTAAGTGTACGGTCACTTTTCGGTTCAGAGTATCAAGGGATAATTTCACATCATCTTTGAATCGATCATTCGCACCGACAACTTCGTTCATCTTAGTTAGAACATCGGCGATCGAGGAGTAATGTCCCGGTGGAACTATCAAAGCCTCCCACACACCATGTAGTTCTTGATTACGGAGATAAAATCGATTAGTATATACACACTCAGTGATCTTGGCTATTCCAGCAATCTGATTGGTTCGCTATCTCGGGCTAATGCCGCATTATTCACTCGCTACCGAGTGGATAATGCATTATCCCATAAAACAAAACAAAATGGCCCGCGTAAACTCGCGTTTCGCTTGCGTTTCAGAATCAAAAATAGTGAAAATAAAAGACGACAGCGAGCCAGAAAACACCAAGAAGGCAACGAACTCTGGCCTAAAAGTTTTTAAAGATAAGTGAAGAAGTCATGTTTTGCAAACAAGTGTTTTTCAGTTTGTTTATCGAGATAATTACTGTGATCAATTCGACCTGGCGCTAAATAGGCAGCAATTAATCTTCACGACTACAATTTGTCTCATTACGAGTATTTTTGTAGACTGGTTTGGCTGACAGAACGAATTTCTCACCGAAATCGAGGAAACAGAAAAAGAAGAATTGAAGTTTTATATCTCCGCGAGAATACAGGGCAGGTCATATTACAACAAGGCAACACTCACCTCAATTCGAGCCGCCATTGACAGGCACCTTCGCAACGAGCCAAACAACAAGCCTTTCTCGATAACTTCGAAAACTTTGTTTGATCAGTTATCGATTTCCAAGCAGACTTTCGATTTAAGTTTCCGATTTGAACTGTGTAAAAGGGCCATTTTGACGAGGATTTTATCGAAGACTGTGTGTTTGCCATGTTAAAAGAATCTGTAAATAGTTTTGTACGTGTTTCACGCATGAGTTGAGACGTCAAATTAGACGTCAATAAAATTGCCTTTCATAGGTTTCCTTTTGAAAATGTCTAGATTGTCTGTTTTGAGATCACTTCGTGTGTATATACTAAAACAATTATTCTTTTCAATCTCGGTGAATAGCGGCAGAATATTTACCTCGCCGCTACGCGGCTCGGTAAATATTCTGCCACTATTCACCTCGATTTCAAAGAATAATTGTTAATTCTCAAAATTTCCTTGTACATTATTCCAGCTGTGGGGATAATGGATTTCTGTTAGCGCTACCTCCCAGTCCCGTACTCTGTTAACGTATTCTTTGGAAATTTATCGAGGCTGGCATTGCTAGGAAGATGCAAGTAGAACTGTGTAACCTCCATCGTATCTTGTGATAAAATGAACGTTTTACTGTAGGTACTTTGAATTTAAGAGAAACGACGCAACAACAATTTTTTAATTTCACATTCTTTTATTAAGTACACAAAGAAATATTTACAATTTTGAAATATCACTTTCTGGGACCCAGGAATCGAATTTTGGATCTTCGTAGCCTTTCCATCGCACAAGATATTCCACCACTCCGTTGCGCTTTCGTTTACGCAAAACTTTTTCAACGCGATAGACATCATCGTTCTTGGTTATTTTTTGTAGTTCAGGTTCGTAGAATGTTCCATCTAGGATCTCTCCAGCATCATCTTTCAGTTTATAGACCGGTACTTGACGAGCAAATCGTTTGTAGATCGTAAACATTTCTTCCGTAAAATTAGGTAAGTAAGATTTTTCAAAGATCCGCTTAACCTTACTGATCCTTACGCGATCTCCCACTTGAAATTTGAAGCGAACTCGTTTCTGTACATCACCGCCATACAGTGTGTCCCACACCTTAGCTTCATTGGCTTTAGTCACCTGACTCGGTTTCATTTTAATGCTCCGATGGTAAGTGTTATTGTAAGACTTTACCAACTTAGGTAACACATCGATGTAAGTAAGAGTATTTTTGGCTGTAAAATATTTATACGTCTTGTTTTTAAATGTCCGGTTAAATCTCTCTACCACCGATGCTTTAAGTCCAGAATTGACTGTGAAAAACCCAATGTTATTTTCACGTAGGAATTTCTGAAACACACGATTCAAAAATTCAGTGCCCTGATCTGTTTGAAGCTTTGATGGTTTTCGCCCAGAGGCAAGAATGGTCTGAAAGGCCTTCACTAGTTCTTGGCCTTGCTTCGTCTGTAAAGGCAACACCCAGGCATTCTTGCTGAAGATATCAATACAAGTCAGTAAGTATTTATAACCTTTGTTGTAGCGACTGAGATTTTTAACATCGACCAAATCTGCTTGAAATTGTGCATCTATGCCAGGAACAATCACTCTACTCCGTTTGTAATGTCTTCGGGCAGGTTTGTGCAACGTATAAACGTCTTGTTGACTCAACCAATCTTGGACTTGTTTGCGAGAAATTTTACTTTTTCCCTTCTCTTTGACTGCTCGGTATACAGCATCTAAACCACCGAAACTTGCGGGATGACTTGGATCCAGGTATATGCTTTCGAGTGTTTTCTCCATCACAAAACTTGGAGTTTTTCACGATGATTTTACCGCCGCAACAGGCTAATACACAGTGGATGCGATTAAGGAGGCGTTCAAATCTGAACGAGGACGAAGGCGGGCAACAACCCATCACTTGTGTTACTACCAAGGAAGAAGCTCGAATGAATTTTTTCCCATGATCTTTCATTTATATAGCTACTCTCGAATCTGAGAGAGGGTGGGAACGAGGAAATCAAACAATTGTTCCCATTCTTCCTTGGTCAAACCTAATGTCTCCGCAAAACTTAAAAAGACCACTAATCGCCCCCAATTAACTTTTGAAAATACTTCTGAATGGAGAGCTTTTAACTTGTCAAGCATCGATCCTGGAAGTTCACAAAATTTCTCTCTAAGAGAAGTTATTTCATTTGAAGGTATAATTAGATTTCTCGCTTTAAGGCGATACCAGAAAAAATCGATTCGAAGCATAGAGAGCGTTAGACCCATGTTAACTCGAATAGAGACAAACACACACTGACTTAAAATCATCTCATGAACACACTTTATTGTGTTAAAAATAGAACTCATTTTGAATCTCGTTAATTACATAGTCAAGGTCCATTAGTTCTTCTTTTCTGACAACGTTCTCAGGACATTGCAATTCTATAGGGTCAACGTTCATAACTTCTTCAGCATCATATTTCATTAAGTGCTGCCTTGGACAAAGAGCACGCAAAGCTAAATTAATGAGTTTTACTAATTATTTCTTTCCTCTTACTCGGTTTTACAAAGGGGCGGTTCTTTTTATCAATTACAAAAAGTATTCGATTTTGTCTTGCCGTTTGTTTATGAATCGCGCATCGTACTTTATTAGCCCCGTTTTGTTTAACGCACGTGAAGCTGTTGTTTCAAAAGAGCAGTTCTTTTTACCGGGTTCAAAAAACTTGACTTTTACAACATCGCGTTGGCTTTCTGTTCACAAGACAAAACGCGAAGCTAAATTAAATGTCTTTCACTTCGTTCTACTAATTATTTCTTTCCTCTTACACGGTTTTACAAAGGGGCGGTTCTTTTTATCCATTACAAAAAGTATTCGATTTTGTCTTGCCGTTTGTTTATGCATCGCGCATCGTACTTTATTAGCCCTGTTTTGTTTAACGCACGTGAAGCTGTTGTTTCAAGCGAGTCTAGATTCGCTCATTATGTATGCAACATGAAAGCGAGGTAAAGTTGTCTAGAGGGGCGCATATGACTACTAACATGTTTCTTTGAAACATGTTTATTGTAAACATGTTTCGGCTTAAATGTGAACACAGCTTAAATTTTCTGCTTTCTTGGTCCCAACAATAATTCAATGGTTAAAATAACGAGAAAAAACAATATAGCGAAAAAATATGTTTGAAAGAAAAAAGTATCATGTGACATACTTTGAAGTGAAAAACAAAAGTATCACGTTACAGTGTTTTGCAGAAAAACAAAAGTGTCATGTTTCAACTGTAAACAGTTGTGTTGCGGTAGCAGGACCTAGCAAAGATAAGTGTGACTATCACGTCTGGGGTATTAACGTCTTATTGAAAGTGACATTATGTAAACAAACAAAATACATAAAACACCGTACTTTAAATTAATCAGCAACTTCGCATTCTGCACTATCCTTTGAGTCTCTGAGTCTGAATTTCAGTGACATATAGCCACTTTCTTTCCAAATCTATCTTCACATTGACAGCTCCCGTTATTTTGTTACCGATATTTCGTTGACTAATTCCAGCCCTTGCATTCTGATTTATCTAGTTCGCGCTCGGAACTGATAGACGACTTCCATGATAAAAGATACATTTGGTGGCTATAACATTATAAGGATGCAGTGTTTCAGGACTTTTTGATAGTGCAGCGGATATTTCAGTTATTTTAAGATGATATATAGGATTAAAGCAGAATGTTTGTGTTGCGAGGCCAGCAGCAGATTAGCCCAAAAATGTGAAGTATGAAATAAACTAAGTTAAATAGATAAAATTAGCCTAAAATTTTGCCGGGAAGATGGTAAGTGATAAAGAGCTACATTTCCCAATCTTTGCTCTTTTATAGCTATGCCTTTCGTCTGTAGTATGGCTATCGATAAGACTGATAAAAGATAAATTATTTTCGTCCATGAGGGAATAGGAGACGGACGGTCTTGCAATTGCCCGCAGGCTATGACATTGCTTGATAGAAAGTATTCGGGCTCGGAACGCTGTTAAGTGTTATTTAAAACGTTTGTTTACTGATGAACTCCGCCGAAGAAAAAATTAAAAGTTATTGTGCAATAAGGATACGTTGTTTTTAGGATGTTCTAATAGTTTAGCGGATACGAGTTATTTTATTTTAAGAAGATATACAGGATGGTCGCAGACGGCTCCACGCAGGCTATAACATAGCGTGACGGACCCATTTCACAAGTATTTTGCAGATGTGTTTATTGCTTCCACAAGACGAGATATTTAGAAACGATAAACAGCGCTTTACCACAATCAGCGGTCTTCACAGAGCTTACCAAGTTTGTCAAATCTCATGCCGAGTAAATTTTACATAATTATGTTTTGTGTTCTGTTGCAGCTTGTAGGCAGTCGCGTAAACTGCCGCTTATAAGCCCCCTCCCCCGTTAATGAGCTCCAACGGTTATAGGCCCATCTACCTACAAAAACTATAACCGGTTATAAGCCCCCCTCCTCGCCGGATATCCACCCTCCTCTGCTGGATGACAGTACTGAACTGGGCTAAATATTGCTTCATTCAATTAAAAACATATTTCAAACAACACTGCTGTGGTTCATTTTAAAGAACGTTTAGGCCTATTCTAAGCAAATGTTGCTGACCAGTATTTAATAAAAGAAGAAATGAAAATAACTAGAATACATTAAAACCAACAATGAAGACGAGTTTTACCCATAACGTCAGCAATTGATGAATGAATCGGATCAACTGTTTTACCAAAGACGTTTGTATTGTCCCCGTTACGAGTGAGAGATGGGTTGGGCACGTTTTGAGGACAAGTCCTGAAGTGTGGCAACATCCCGAGGGATCGGCTAACGTGGGAACCTGAAGGTAAGAGGAGGCGAGGCCGGCCGAGAGAAACGTGGAGAAGAACCGTGGAGAAAGAAAGAAACCAGCTGGAATGGCATTCGTGGAGAGCTGCTGCCGCATCGGCGGCAGACCGGGACGGATGGCGCAATCTTCTGGCCGGCCTCAAGAGTCCTCATGGGTCCGATGGAAGATTTGTAGGCGAGAGGAATATCGATTCATGTCTTTTCAAATGATATTTACAATATCTGAGGCTCGAAGAGCGTCGATACATGTGGTATCGACCCCCAGGGTATCGACCAAACATTAAAGCAGTCTCTTAACAGCAGTAATATCAATATTTTAAACTTGGAAGTAAGTTTTGCAAGCTAGATTGAATCATTTTATCAACAAGTGAAGCACGTTCAAAATATATAATCCTTAGAAATGATAGATATAATTGATCTACAGTTAAATACAATGATAAAGCTATTTCGTGCCTCAGGTGCGGAAGCTACGATCAAGTACTCTAGGGCATGCTAAAACAGAACAACACTCACCCATAACAATTACTGTAGCGACAATCCAGGGCGAAGTCATTGTTCATTACACGGGTCTCAGTCAACCAGCCAGTTAATCTCTTTTTTCTATCAAGAAATTAAACGAGAGCGAGAATTGAAAGTGGACGATGAAATTTACCTGAGAAATGTAAACAGGAAGTCTTCACCGAAAGTCTACACCTAGTGATAAACAATGACGTCATGATAGTTCCTTATCCCACATGCTGACTCATTAGCATTAAGGTATGGGGAGACTCCTGTCGAGCAAAATGACAGGGAGCACAAAAGTGGATGAGTCAGCAGGAGGGTTGGGAGGGAGGGCCGACCACTTCCCAGGTGTCTTCGCGAAAATGGCACACCTTGCATTAATTATCATGTCTTTTATAATGCTACTAAGTCATCACGTGGGATAATGAATATTAAATGAACTGTGAATAGTTCCTTATCCCACCTGCTGACTCATTAGCATTAAGGTATGGGGAGACTCCTGTCTCGCTATACCTCGGATCACCAGTGTTTTGAGCATAACAACAGCAGTCCACGGCCAACTCACACTCAATACATATTTATTCACCATTTCTCCCAATCCTTACAATTCCCCATTCCTTAATCATTTGATCCTCCCAAACCTAAACCTATTGCTATCCGACCACATAGTTGAAAAAATTATGTCTACAATGGACCAATATATCACAACTAGCAAAAAGCCGCCGTGAACCCAGTTAATTTATTTTGCCCTTGATAACGAGCATGTAAATCTAAGGAGATATTAGCTAATGCATCGCTTGCTCCACCCGGGCAGAGTACACGGTTCAACTTTATATAATGTTCCGCCGTCTTAGACGTTTTCCAGCCGACATGAGAAAGGATATCAGGCATTTGGCTTCCAGCTAGCGCCAAAGAGATCGCACAGCCACTTCTTAATCCATGAAGAGTAATGTTTCGAGAGCCAAAGACATGCGGAAGAGAGCTTACATAGCCGGAAAGCCTGGCTTGAGCTGCGCTTGAGTCAAACGGGGCGGCTAAAATCTCACCCGATGCATTCAAAGGACGGAAAAGATAACCCTGACGGACTGGAACTTTCAGCAGGTCGCAAATAGAGACATAAACGTCAATGGCTGTAACCGGACAAACAATATTATTACTTTCACATCGTTTTAGAGCAAATAAGTTATTGGAGCCATCGCGAAGCGTCTTTGTAAAGATGTGATTAAACAGAATGCCTTCCTTTTGTGGAAAATTACAAGATTTCCTTGGTTTTCACTCTGCCCAAATCGGCAGCTCTGTCTCCAGCAAAGAACAAAACTTTCAAGAAAGCTTGATCACGCGCTAAGATAAAGATTTGCTTCGGGGTCAGACCCGGCTCTTTGAGGCGACTACAGATGTGTTCTGCCACAGCTACTAAGTCAGTAAGGAAGAACGGCTCCGCTTGAGATGGTGAGATTCTTGCCTGGAGTTGTTCCTCTCTTACAGACGTGAGATAATCCTTCACCACTCTCGAGGCTGCGGGATTACCATAACCAGGTAGCCCTGAGTCATCTGAGCCACGGCCCAGTGCAGCAAAAATCGCTCTCAGCTTCCCAACCAATGATTCAACCGTACCAAACGCCAAGCGAGTCGGACAAACGCACTTCAATGACTTTTTCGTTCCAAACGCTGGGCATGAATCCAAATGCACCTTTGTTTTTCCCCTAACGTCTTTCCAAATTAAGAAGCTGACCACACCATGTGGAGTAGCCGTCTGCAAGTCCCGAGGGGGCGATAAGTTCTGTACTAACGACGCAAGTTCTTTCTCTAAAGATGACTTCTGACGAAAATATGGGGTTGACTGCTTGCGTTTGAACAAAGCTTCTTTTCGTGCCTCAATCTGAGCAAGGTCTATAGGAGCCCTCAAAGGTTGAGGAGTTGGCGAGCAAAGTCCAGGTCTCGCATAGCCGCACCGTTGACAAAATCGAAACTCTTCATCATTAGGATAAGTACAGCTCGGACAACTGACCGCTGGTACAAACAGCCGCGGGACTCGGGAAGTAACTGTAAGGGCAGGAAAAGAAAAAGACGAACGGAATGAGATTGGACTCAAGACCGATCCCTAGACCCAACACGGCAGGCAAGAAGATCAAATGAAAGAGGACGAAAACTAAAACCTTGTTTTGTGGGAAAAAGCAAAGCGTCCTGACACAATTTGTGTGCTAAGACAATAATCCTTTGAGACATTCCTTTCAGAATTGGCCACCAAACAGGGAGCGGAGATAATTTCGGTACGACCACCGTAACCACAGCATCCTGAGAGAGAAGAAATCTGAGCAAAGGAAAAATAAGAGCAAAGGGTGGAAAAACATACGCATTGACCATGACGCCATCGCATTCACGTAAATCTTGATTGAAATCGTTTACACCTGCTGATCCCGGAGTTGGATACGGTGTAAAGTGTTTCAGGGGCCTTCCCAGTCTATCTCTCATGACATTACTATCGAGGGCCATGAGATCCAACGTGTGACCTCTTTCGCCACCAAACTCAGCCTGCACGATTTGCCAACATCTCGGTGACAACATGGACTCTTGTCGGGAAAGGCGTCTTGAAAACCAATCCGCTGCATTTATTTCAGACGGTGCATAGTGCATGGACAAAGCAATGTTCCTTTCAGTGACCAGGGAGAAAATACGCTGCGCAACCTGGTTAAGGTCCTTGGAACGAGAACCCCTTCCATGCCAAGTATGGATAATAGCCTGGCTGTCCACTTGAATATCTACACGACAGTCCCGAACTTCCACAGGGAGAGACTCTAACGACTTAACAACCGCCCACATTTCTTTGACATTGATATTCATCGCGCGGAGCTCCTCTTCCCAATAATCTCCAAGCGCCAAGTCACACGAACCCGTATGGACCACGGCCGCCCAACGCGACTGAGATGCGTCAGTGGAAAGCGATAGCGCCACATGCTCCTCCTTCCTCCACGGAATATGGCCAACCCAAGAGTCCAGGAAACGCCAGAATGTCAGTTCTTCTCTTAATGAAGGCGACAAGGGGGCGTCTAGTTTCCCAGCGGCTGACCCAATAGCTGATGCTATTTCACGAATATAAAACTTTGCGCCAGGAAACGCGAGTGAAAGAAATACATTTCCCCATCATCTTCTGGAGCGACTTCACTGGGACTGAAGCCTTGCGAGAAGTCAAACTTTCCCGTAGTGCGGCAAACTTCTCTTTTTTGGCTTCCGGAATCAAGAAAGCCTGAAGATGCGAGTCGACCAACAAACCCAGAAACAATATTCACCCATTTGGAACAAGAACACACTTTGCCAAGCCTAGTGTATAACCAAGCATAATCAAAACTCGACATGAATGTCGAGAATGAATGTCAAATAACGAAATAGGGAGTGAAGAAAAAACAACAGACCAAACAAAAACCCGCCAAATGAGAGGAAACTGAGCCCATGGTCCTAAGGGAAATACACAAACTCACTAGCCGCGAACACGTGTACCCAAAAATGCCGACCAGAAGCGAAACAGCAAAAACATACGGAAAATACGTAGAATACGCAACCAAAGCAACCCAAAGCTACACAAATAGAAGACTCCGGCTAACCTGTGCTGAACTTGTCGTAGGTGAAGGTAAAACTGCCGACGTGACCGTAGCAGCGGACGTTGCAGACACTCCTGACGCTGAAGAAACGGTTGCCGGTGTCGAAAGCGTAGCTGAAACATTGCTAGAGGCTTCTTGCGAGACTTGCGGTCCGAGCGGCAGCACGGCCATTCGAATAACTTTGGCAGAAACTTGTTCCGGCCGTGCTGACGCGATCTCCTCTGGCCGACCAGCTTCCAGAGGAGGTTGGACAGCACCGCGCGAAGAATTATGGGTAGAGCGGCATTTCGGCTTCATTTGAACACAGACGCGAAAGAGTGAACATCACGCTGTCGTACAAAATGGATGATTTCGACCAACAAGAGTGACAAGCTGATCTCTTTGAAGTATTTATACACTGCTGCGAAGTTTCAAATTTATTTATCTTTACTGTACCGAGTTTGTCTTTTCTTAGGCTCAATGGCTTTTCGCTTATTCAGTTTTGTTGAGTTTCCGTCGGAAAGGCGAATGTGTATTTTGCCGTTTAGCGAGGCACTTCTCCACAGACTGGACGGATATAAGTCGCCGTTGTTCTGTTTGAGTGTCGGGATGGTTCTTGTTGTTTCCGTTTACGAACTGTCACAATAAGCGGCGAAAATAAAACAAATATTCAAATCAACCACCGACACGTTTTCTCATTACAACACTCGTTTATTCAACATACACAATCAAGATATTAGATTACCACAAACGAAACTGTCACAACGCTTTGCTTGTCACGCAATGTTCTTGCCGCTCTGAAACAGTTCTATTTTCCCCCGCTTTGAGCGATTGCTCATTACTAGACTACACCAAATAAATCAAACGTTAGTCAGAATAACAAATATTACTTAATATTAATCAAAGCAGAAGTTTTCGACGTTATACTCCAAACGTGGAGTCAGCGAAAGTATTCACACCAGCGCCATATTTTCGTCACATCAACTATTACACATGGCAAAGTTTAACTTGAAATATCTCAAAAACGGTTGTGGGGTCAAAGGGGGTAAACGGTGTAAAAACAAAGTTTAACGAACCTTTTATTCCTTAATGGAAAGATTACGGCCTAAAACCCGAGCAAGCGCGTGAAACGTTTCCTTCAAAATGTGTCATATGACACGCATGAAACTAACAACACCGTTCAATGGCTCTTCAGATCTTGACAAAAATATGCCATGAAAAATCAACTAACCTCTGAAATTACTACACAGTCGGACGAATTAATATAAAATGAAGCCACCGAACAATTTTCAGACGACTAGCGTCCAAAACAAATCAGAAAAACGCAAATAACTGCCACCTTCTGTCGCTGTGGAATATATTTTACGGTTCGCAAAGGCCACGTAAAACGGCCATTCTCATTGGCCAAAATTTGCCACGTGACAGCTGTCCAACCTCCTCTGACCAGCTTCCATAGTGTCTTCGCGAAAATGGCACACCTTGCATTAATTATCATGTCTTTTATAATGCTACTAAGTCATCACGTGGGATAATGAATATTACATGAACTGTGAATAGTGCGTCAGTTCCAAGGATTGCGTGACGTAACGATCCACAAGCCGGACCGGAGGACCGCGAATGAGCAGTTCAGTAATATAGTTGAGAGCTCGGCAAAAGCAGTTTGCTCGTGTTATTCTTGCTCTCGACAAAAACCAGAATGCTTGATCACAAGTTAACTTGTTGCGATTTGACTATCCGAAAGTGATTTTTTTTTCAATTTTTACTATCCGGGAACAAGTTATGGATATCACTGAGAGACGTCTGAAATAGGCAATCTTTTTAAATTACCTACAAAACTAGTGACCCACGTTGATGTTCCTTACCTTCTCCATGAATTTAAACACGGAGCAATCGTATATAACGAGGCTGAGGTGTTCAGCCTGTCAGTCACAAATTCCAATGAGACGATTTCATTGGTTGGGAGCTGGAATCAACTGACTTGTCTCGGCGGTATATAAACTAAAATACAATAACATCGGTACAAGAAATATTGCCAACACCCTCCTGCATAAAAACCTCCGTTTTAATGTTAGGGTGCAAACAGTACAATCGAAAACAAGGATTAGATCCACTAAATCCATTAAGACTCCAGGCATTTGTCTTGGTCGAATAGATGCTCTCAATGAAGTTTGAACCATGATGCATGTTTAACTATCGTGTTGGTCACATTACTGAATGTGAAGTGGAAGCTTAAACAAGAACTTCACTGTGGTTATTTTGGAGGTTGTTTCCTTACCTTCGAAAAATAAAACGAATACCGTTAAGTGCCTCATATAACTCTCCCCCACCCACCCTCCCCCTGGTACGCAGAATTCACTAACGCAGTTCTTTCCGGCAGTAACATTTCGGCCTCTAAGGCCTCGCATAAGCCACGCGCACTGATTTCTTTTACGAACCATAGCTCAAAAACAAATTACTCGATAGATATTTAAATAAAAATTGCTGTTTCCCTGATTATCGTGCGGCCCGTGAGAAGGACGGGTCGCATGAAATTATCACTTATGTCCAGGATTGAATGCAGGTATTGTTCAGCAAGTGCTTCATATATGACTGTGTTATTGACCATTTTCATACTACTCCATATTTGACGGAATTATGTGTGTTTAGGTGAACTTTAATCAGTGAGGACACTTTGTGATGCTTATTATAAAGAGCGTGCATCTGTGTGTTCAATCCTGGACATATCTGGAAATTATGAAATTAAACAGTGGGGTGGGTGGGGCTGGGAGGGTTCTTTAGCCAATTATTAAAGAAGAGAACTCTTTGTTTCAGAAGCCAATGGAGGGTTTTCACTCACGTGACCAGCGGCCATATTGGTTTACTAAAACAAAAGACCATTTTTGCATTAATAATAGAGTTTAATTCCTGGAGGAATGGCTTGGTACACCAATATGGCCGCCGCTTCTTTGGTTTGGAACACCAACATGGCTGCCGTGACGTCATATGTAAACGCTCCATAGTTCTCTGGCTAATGGCACATTCATTAAGCAAAAGGTGAAGGCATTGATATCTTTGGTATATTCCTAGACGTTTTATGCTACAGAACTGGAATTAAGCGTTTTAGTATTGAAACAGATTTGACGTGATTAAGTGACTTTATCCAGATGAAACAGCTCTCGCTTGCATGTCAAGCCTGTGTTGAGACAGCGCCATCTGTTGCGTGCTCAGAATCAGATAGTCTTAATAAAACGATATACAACAAAAACGACAACAGTTTAAAATACATTTATTGCAATTGGCCTTCCTTATGCACAATTAAGTCTGATGACTTAGCATTAAGGAGGCTCGCAACGGTTTCCAGCGCTTTCCAGGTCTTAAACTTTGATGGGTCAGTACTACAAATCTTTATCAGTTGCTGCAACAATAATGATATCGACCAAATGTCCAATCATTGCTGAATAAGTTGTGGTCATTTTCATGACGTCACTGGTTACTATAGCAACAGTTTTACCTGTTAAAAACACCCTTAATTTTCCCTTTAAGTACTCCTAACTCAAAAACGAGTCCGGTGACCCCCATTTTTTATTATTGAATAATGATTGGCATGTTAAGATGCAACTTTTTGCAAAGTTAAAAAAATTTCTGCGGAACAGTTTCAGAGCCACCTTAAATTTTCGAAAATTTAAGGTGGCTCTGAAACCGCTCCGCAGAACAAGTAGCCAATCACATTGAAGTATTTTTTAATTCGCGCCTTTGATTGGTTGAACAAATTTTTGAAGAAAAGCAGAACTGCAGAGGACGAGTGAACTCGAGCGAACGGCATTACGAAATTTCTGTTTGTTGGTCATCGTAATTTCCGTTTTGTGAGGATTAAATCGTCCGAACAAGAATCATCAGGCCATCTTTCATCGATGACGATAGCATCGAAGTTGTAAAAATTCGGAGCATCCAAATAAGCGAGAGGACCTCAGTGTTTTGGAGTCAGAATACAAAAAGGCAGCGGGCAAGATAGACTAATTCCGAGTCAAATTCAAAATGCGAAGACACTAAAGATTAATGGTACTCTCAAGATGAAGACAGGCATTAAGAGAGCAAGTGCATTTTGGCACAGGTTCGTTGCTATTTTTAAAAACAAAAACCGTGGTCCCTGAAGCGCTCAACATCGAGCGCGGAATGAACAGAATGAAGTTTGATTCGTTTGAGAACAACATTCAGAGAAAACGACAAGTTTGGCGAGTTTCGCATGTTTTTGGAATTATAAGGACGGCATGAAAACAAAAGACTGACTAAGGTAATGTACTTGTTTTAATATGAATAGAAATACGAGTTTAATTCATCGAACAATGGTGATTTCATTCGCATCCGTCAAAAGTTTAATTCAAGTTGTGCTTCTCGGGCACTTCGCAGTGTGCAGCTATTGTGTTGTGTATGTTGTTCAGTATTTTAACACGAGGATACGCTGTACAAAATAAAGACACACTTAACTACTAAAAGTTTGGGGAACTTCTGTTCGTAAATTCCCTCGTAAATTATAAAAAGTCGACCTGTTTGTTTTGTGAGTTTGTCTACGGAAACACGGCGACGGGTTGCTTTTTCACTCGCCTTCAAATGCCACTGAACAGACGTTTGAAATCACAATCTACGATACTACTTCTGTCGAAATGTGAGAATTAAAGAGAATGGCCTGTCAAGTGTTTTGATGTGATTTGATTTATTTCACCTGCCACTTTCCAAAATATTCGGCCGCAACTTAGAACTCCAATCGTGTCGAAATAGTGGGTTACGTCATTTTCTCGCGAGACATCAGTTTCTAAAAATAGCCCACACGCGAAAGACATAGCACGCGCCCCAATACCAGATGTAGACTTCTAGTTATGTACTTCTGGTAATATATATAAAACCTTTTAAAAAGAAGGGCAATGCTTTAATGTTTATATCCTTCCAAACAATAGCGGGAGCCATAACACATCATAAAATCCAAAATGGCGGCGCGCTGCAAATTTAAAAGCCATAAACTTTTCCATTTATTGTTATTTATAAATATTATTTCTCCCTTGACCTGTAAAATTTGGAAATTAGGAATAATTTCAAACAATTCAACGTCGACTTGTTGTAAGAGTGGAGGTTTCCTTTAATATCATTGCTTCCTACACTTTAAAACGCTTTTTATAACGCGTTATAATTAACAATTATTCGCCGAAGGCGAAGTGATTATTGTTGAATAATCCCCGAGACGAAGTCGAGGGGATTATTCAACAATAATCACTGAGCCTGAGGCGAATAATTGTTTTAGTATAATTTTCAGAGGTGAATATCAAAAACTGAAAAATAATAATAGAAAACACGAAAACAACAAACACAAGTGCTCGCTTGCATACGTGTAAACCAGTTTAATTCTTCGATTGAAATCGTAATTTTCACTCAGGTTTTAGCAATAAAACGGAATAAAACAAACACTACGAAAAAGATAGATACATCTGGTACCTTTGTTTAATCGTTGGTGACTTCTGAACAATTGTGTGAATCCTCTCGAAATTACTAGCTCCAGTGAGAAGAGAACTAAATAATGTTTTGCCAGTCGATCTGACTGAGTACACGGCCGCGTGCAATCTCCAAAACCACCATGTTTACGATCAATTCGAATGCCTTGAAAACCATCTCTTGAAAATATTTCCGGTCCAAAAGCCTTGGTAGTTAATTTGAAAAATTCCCAATATTTTAAATATCCAGGACTTGGAGTGATTTCTTTTAAATGAGAGAA
>OY855910.1:24933358-24940858 GCA_963693305.1 Meandrina meandrites
GCGGTGACGGTGGGGGATATTTCCACGACCATTCCCCTTCACTTCGGTGAATAATTGTTAATTCAGTTAATATATACTAAAATAGTAGATAGCGTTGTTGGTGCGCGTTGATTGGCTACTCAATCTCCGGATATCCTTCGCTATTCACCTTCGAACAACTTGCACGGGAAAATTGTTGAAAGATGAGTTAAAAATCATCCTTCTTGAGTTACACTGTCCTACTGTTAGTATACGCCAAACAGCACAAAGTGAAAAGCAAAAGTCATGAACGATATGACCCAAATGGCATTCTGGCTAGACAGCAATGGCAAGCTTAGTATTATTCCCTTTATTGATGATAAAGTTTCTTTCTTTGAGAGCCTTAAGAGCATGATTTATGCAACCTGTCTTATTATGATGTTTATTCCATCACAGCCGACGATTATTTTTTCCGATTTTCTATTAAACATTAATTTGGGGTCGCCCACTACCTCTCGGAACGAGTTACTTCATTGGTTCTTAAAACAATAGATAACAGGTCATAACAATGCCCCTAGCCCTGAATAACAATAGAGGTAGTGTTTACAGCGGGCGAATGAAAATAGAGACAGTTTCAGAGAGGTAGTGTCTTACTGTTAATTTGGGTCGCATCGCTCGTGGTTCATGCTTTTCATGGGTCAACGATTCTTCAATCAGGTATATTTAACAATTCTTCCATGAGCGCGCGTTGGATATGAGATGGTAGACATATCTAATAATTGTTTTATTAAAAACGCCCAAAAGAATAGCAATATTTGAGCTACCCAGCTGTTTTCGTTGACGTTTATCGGCTACCATATTTGTGTCAATGGTATATGAGCTCATATACCATTGCCTGTTAACCAATCATACCCTGAGGAATTGCAATATACCATTGCTAGTTTTTAATAAGGGTAAATATTCACCACTAGCCACACAGACACTGAGATGAATAAGTGTTAATTATTGTCAGTTTAAAAGTCATGTTATTGTTTCAATGGTCTCGTTTATTTCTCGCTCCAGGCTTTTGTCCTCGCGACAACCAAACCACCAGCCAAGCAGGTATACTACGAAATTGTGGTATGTTCCGCATTCTTTCTCGTCATTGCGGTATTTGCCGATTTTTGGCGGTGTTCAGCATACCCCCTTCCCCTCCAACCAATGACCCTCCCTTTTACTATTCTTTAATCGTTATTAAAGCAGCCTCCCAAAAGCTCGTGCATTGCGTTCTTAGGCGGATTACTTTTTAAGGGAGAGCAACAAGCAAGATCGAAGCGCAACACTGACCTGGTTCGATTTCCATTACTCAAAAACTCTTTATTCGTCAGTTTCAGCAGAGCTTTATTGGCTTCAATCTCATTCTTGTTAACTCCGTGAGGAGCTGAAAGTGATAGTGCGGTTAAGAAAGTGTCAGTATCTGTGAAAGCATAAAATACTAAGTATTTATGAAAAAGTATTTATGAAAAAGGTCACAGTGATCATCTCCTTGCCTTGTGCTTATGACCCTGTCTTGAAATGCACATTTGACGAAAATAAGTTCGTGGCTTGTACGGTCCAGATTTAAAAATGGCCATTTGATTTGTGACATACTTGAAATCAAATCAAATTTTTAACCCCCCCCCCCCCCCTAAACTGAAACCAGTCCTTGGTAAAACTCCGCCCAGGAAGGAAGGAAGAAGGTAAGTAGCTTGGTAGGTAGGTAGGAAGGTAGGTAGGTAAGTAGCTTAGTAGGTAGGTAGGTAGGTAGGTAGGTAGGAAGGTACGTAGGTAGGTAGGTAGGTAGGTAGGTAAGTAGGAAGGTAGGTAGGTAGGTAGGTAGGACGGTAGGTAGGTAGGTAAGTAGGTAGAGATAGGTTGGTAGGTAGGTAGGTAGGTAGGAAGGTAGGTAGGTAGGTAGAGGATAGGTTGGATGGTAGGTAGGTAGGTAGGTAGGTAGGATGGTAGGTAAGAAGGAAGGAAGGAAGGAAGGAAGGAAGGTAGGTAGGTAGGTAGGAAGGTAGGTAGGTAGGTAGAAAGGTAGGTAAGTAGGTAGGTAGGTAGGTAGGTAGGAAGGTAGGTAGGTAGGTAGGAAGGTAGGTAGGTAGGTAGGTAGGTAGGAAGGTAGGTAGGTAGGTAGGTAGGTAGGTAGATAAGTAGGTAGATGATAGGTTGGTAGGTAGGTAGGTAGGTAGGAAGGTAGGTAGGTAGGTAGGTAGCTTGGTTGGTAGGTAGGTAGGTAGATGATAGGTTGGCAGGTAGGTAGGTAGGTAGGTAGGTAGATAGGTACGAAGGTACGTAGGTAGGTAGGTAGGTAGGAAGCTAGGAAGGTAGGTAGGTAGGTAGGTAGGTAGGAAGGTAGGTAGATAATAGGTTGGTAGGTAGGTAGGTAGGTAGGTAGGTAGGTAGGAAGGTAGGTAGGTAGGTAGGTAGGAAGGTAGGAAGGTAGGTAGGAAGGTAGGTAAGTAGGTAGGTAGGTAGGAAGGTAGGAAGGTAGGTAGGTAGGTAGGTAGGAAGGTAGGTAGGTAGGTAGGTAGGTAGGTAGGTAGGAAGGTCGGTAGGTAGGAAGGTAGGTAGATGATAGTTAGGTAGGTAGGTAGGTAGGTAGATGGTAGGTTGGTAGGAAGGAAGGTAGGTAGGTAGATGATAGGTTGGTAGGTAGGTAGGTAGGTAGGAAGGTAGGAAGGAAGGTAGGTAGGTAGGTAGGTAGGAATGTAGGTAGGTAGGCAGGTAGGAAGGTAGGTAGGTAGGTAGGAAGGTAGGTAGGTAGGTAGGTAGGAAGGTAGGTAGGTAGGTAGCTTGCTTGGTAGGTACGTAGGTAGATGATAGGTTGGCAGGTAGGTAGGTAGGTAGGTAGGTACAAAGGTACGAAGGTAGGTAGGTAGGAAGGTAGGTACGTAGGTAGATGATAGGTTGGTAGGAAGGTAGGTAGGTAGGTAGGAAGGTAGGTAGGTAGGTAGGTAGATAAGTAGGTAGATGATAGGTTGGTAGGTAGGTAGGTAGGTAGGTAGGTAGGTAGGAAGGTAGGTAGGTAGGTAGGTAGCTTGGTTGGTAGGTAGGTAGGTAGATGATAGGTTGGCAGGTAGGTAGGTAGGTAGGTAGGTACGAAGGTACGAAGGTAGGTAGGTAGGGAGGAAGCTAGGAAGGTAGGTAGGTAGGTAGGTAGGTAGGAAGGTAGGTAGATAAAAGGTTGGTAGGTAGGTAGGTAGGTAGGAAGGTAGGTAGGTGGGTAGGAAGGTAGGTAGGTAGGTAGGTAGGAAGGTAGGAAGGTAGGTAAAAAGGTAGGTAAGTAGGTAGGTAGGTAGGAAGGTAGGCAGGTAGGTAGGTAGGTAGGTAGAAAGGTAGGTAGGTAGGTAGGTAGGTAGGAAGGTTGGTAGGTAGGAAGGTTGGTAGATGATAGTTAGGTAGGTAGGTAGGTAGGTAGATGGTAGGTTGGTAGGAAGGTAGGTAGGTAGGTCGATGATAGATTGGTAGGTAGGTAGGTAGGTAGGTAGGAAGGTAAGTAGGAAGGTAGGTAGGTAGGTAGGTAGGAATGTAGGTAGGTAGGTAGGAAGGTAGGTAGGTAGGTAGGTAGGTAGGAAGGTAGGTAGGTAGGTAGCTTGGTTGGTAGGTAGGTAGGTAGATGATAGGTTGGCAGGTAGGTAGGTAGGTAGGTACAAAGGTACGAAGGTAGGTAGGTAGGAAGGTAGGTACGTAGGTAGATGATAGGTTGGTAGGAAGGTAGGTAGGTAAGTAGGTAGGAAGGTAGGTAGGTAGATAAGTAGGTAGATGATAGGTTGGTAGGTAGGTAGGTAGGTACGTAGGTAGGAAGGTAGGTAGGTGAGTAGGTAGCTTGGTTGGTAGGTAGGTAGGTAGATAATAGGTTGGCAGGTAGGTAGGTAGGTACGAAGGTAGGTAGGTAGGGAGAAAGCTAGGAAGGTAGGTAGGTAGGTAGGTAGGTAGGTAGGTAGGTAGGAAGGTAAGTAGATAATAGGTTGGTAGGTAGGTAGGTAGGTAGGAAGGTAGGTAGGTGGGTAGGAAGGTAGGTAGGTAGGTAGGTAGGTAGGTAGGAAGGTAGGAAGGTAGGTAGGAAGGTAGGTAAGTAGGTAGGTAGGAAGGTAGGAAGGTAGGTAGGTAGGTAGGTAGGTAGGTAGGAAGGTAGGTAGGTAGGTAGGTAGGAAGGTCGGTAGGTAGGAAGGTAGGTAGATGATAGTTAGGTAAGAACGTAGGTAGATGATAGGTTGGTAGGAAGGTAGGTAGGTAGGTAGATGATAGGTTGGTAGGTAGGTAGGTAGGTAGTAAGGTAGGTAGGAAGGTAGGTAGGTAGGTAGGAATGTAGGTAGGTAGGTAGGTAGGAAGGTAGGTAGGTAGGAAGGTAGGTAGGTAGGTAGCTTGGTTGGTAGGTAGGTAGGTAGATGATAGGTTGGCAGGTAGGTAGGTAGGTAGGTAGGTACGAAGGTACGAAGGTAGGTAGGTAGGTAGGTAGGAAGGTAGGTAGATAATAGGTTGGTAGGTAGGTAGGTAGGTAGGAAGGTAGGTAGGTAGGTAGGAAGGTAGGTAGGTAGGTAGGTAGGTAGGTAGGAAGGTAGGTAGGTAGGTAGGAAGGTAGGTAAGTAGGTAGGTAGGTAGGAAGGTAGGAAGGTAGGTAGGTAGGTAGGTAGGTAGGAGGGTAGGTAGGTACGTAGGTAGGTAGGTAGGTAGGAAGGTCGGTAGGTAGGAAGGTCGGTAGGTAGGAAGGTAGGTAGATGATAGTTAGGTAGGTAGGTAGGTAGGTAGGTAGGTAGATGGTAGGTTGGTAGGAAGGTAGGTAGATAGGTAGATGATAGGTTGGTAGGTAGGTAGGTAGGTAGGAAGGTAGGTAGGAAGGTAGGTAGGTAGATAGGTAGGTAGGAAGGAATGTAGGTAGGTAGGTAGGTAGGAAGGTAGGTAGGTAGGTAGGTAGGTAGGAAGGTAGGTAGGTAGGTAGGTAGCTTGGTTGGTAGGTAGGTAGGTAGATGATAGGTTGGCAGGTAGGTAGGTACAAAGGTACGAAGGTAGGTAGGTAGGAAGGTAGGTACGTAGGTAGATGATAGGTTGGTAGGAAGGTACGTAGGTAGGTAGGTAGGAAGGTAGGTAGGTAGGTAGGTAGATAAGTAGGTAGATGATAGGTTGGTAGGTAGGTAGGTAGGTAGGAAGGTAGGTAGGTAGGTAGGTAGCTTGGTTGGTAGGTAGGAAGGTAGATGATAGGTTGGCAGGTAGGTAGGTAGGTAGGTAGGTACGAAGGTACAAAAGTAGGTAGGTAGGTAGGAAGCTAGGAAGGTAGGTAGGTAGGTAGGTAGGTAGGAAGGTAGGTAGATAATAGGTTGGTAGGTAGGTAGGTAGGTAGGAAGGTAGGTAGGTAGGTAGGAAGGTAGGTAGGTAGGTAGGAAGATAGGAAGGTAGGTAGGAAGGTAGGTAAGTAGGTAGGAAGGTAGGAAGGTAGGTAGGTAGGTAGGTAGGAAGGTAGGTAGGTAGGTAGGTAGGTAGGAAGGTCGGTAGGTAGGAAGGTAGGTAGATGATAGTTAGGTAGGAAGGTAGGTAGATGATAGGTTGGTAGGAATATAGGTAGGTAGGTAGATGATAGGTTGGTAGGTAGGTAGGTAAGTAGGAATGTAGGTAGGAAGGTAGGTAGGTAGGTAGGAATGTAGGTAGGTAGGTAGGTAGGAAGGTAGGTAGGTAGGAAGGTAGGTAGGTAGGTAGGTAGCTTGGTTGGTAGGTAGGTAGGTAGATGATAGGTTGGCAGGTAGGTAGGTAGGTACGAAGGTTCGAAGGTAGGTAGGTAGATAGGTAGGAAGGAAGGTAGGTACGTAGATAGATGATAGGTTGGTAGGTAGGTAGGTAGGTAGGTAGTTAGATAGGTAGGTAGATGATAGGTTGGTAGGTAGGTAGGAAGGTAGGTAGGTAGGGAGGTAGGTAGGAAGGTAGGTAGGGAGGTAGATGATAGGTTGTTAGGTAGGTAGGTAGGTAGGTAGGTAGGTAGTTAGATAGGTAGGTAGATGATAGGTTGGTAGGTAGGTAGGTAGGTAGGAAGGTAGGTAGGTAGGGAGGTAGGTAGGAAGGTAGGTAGGTAGATAGGTAGATGATAGGTTGGTACGTAGGTAGGTAGAAAGGTAGGTAGGTAGGTAGGAAGGTAGGTAGGTAGGTAGGTAGGTAGATAAGTAGGTAGATGATAGGTTGGCAGGTAGGTTGGCAGGTAGGTAGGTAGGTAGGAAGGTAGGTAGGTAGCTTGGTTGGTAGGTAGGTAGGTAGATGATAGGTTGGCAGGTAGGTAGGTAGGTAGGTAGGTAGGTACGAAGGTATGAAGGTAGGTAGGTAGGTAGGTAGGAAGGTAGGTAGGTAGGTAGGTAGGTAGGAAGGTAGGTAAGTAGGTAGGTAGGTAGGAAGGTAGGAAGGTAGGTAGGTAGGTAGGTAGGTAGGAAGGTAGGTAGGTAGGTAGGTAGGTAGGTAGGTAGGAAGGTCGGTAGGTAGGAAGGTAGGTAGATGATAGTTAGGTAGGTAGGTAGGTAGATGATAGGTTGGTAGGAAGGTAGGTAGGTAGGTAGATGATAGGTTGGTAGGTAGGTAGGTAGGTAGGTAGGAGGGTAGGTAGGTAGGTAGGTAGGTAGGTAGGAAGGTAGGAAGGTAGGTAGGAAGGTAGGTAAGAAGGTAGGTATGTAGGAAGGTAGGTAGGTAGGTAGGTAGGTAGGAAGGTAGGTAGGTAGGTAAGTAGGAAGGTCGGTAGGTAGGAAGGTAGGTAGATGATAGTTAGGTAGGTAGGTAGGTAGATGATAGGTTGGTAGGAAGGTAGGTAGGTAGGTAGGTAGATGATAGGTTGGTAGGTAGGTAGGTAGGTAGGAAGGTAGGTAGGAAGGTAGGTAGGTAGGAATGTAGGTAGGTAGGTAGGTAGGTAGGAAGGTAGGTGGGTAGGAAGGTAGGAAGGTAGGTAGGTAGCTTGGTTGGTAGGTAGGTAGGTAGATGATAGGTTGGCAGGTAGGTAGGTAGGTAGGTACGAAGGTACGAAGGTAGGTAGGTAGGTAGGAAGGTAGGTACGTACGTAGCTAGATGATAGGTTGGTAGGTAGGTAGGTAGGTAGGTAGTTAGATAGGTAGGTACATGATAGGTTGGTAGGTAGGTAGGAAGGTAGGTAGGTAGGGAGGAAGGTAGGAAGGTAGGTAGGGAGGTAGATGATAGGTTGGTAGGTAGGTAGGTAGTTAGATAGGTAGGTAGATGATAGGTTGGTAGGTAGGTAGGTAGGTAGGAAGGTAGGTAGGTAGGGAGGTAGGTAGGAAGGTAGGTAGGTAGGTAGGTAGATGATAGGTTGGTAGGTTGGTAGGTAGGTAGGTAGAAAGGTAGGTAGGTAGGTAGGTAGGAAGGTAGGTAGGTAGGTAGGTAGGTAGGTAGATAAGTAGGTAGATGATAGGTTGGCAGGTAGGTTGGCAGGTAGGTAGGTAGGTAGGAAGGTAGGTAGGTAGGTAGGTAGCTTAGTTGGTAGGTAGGTAGGTAGATTCTTTTTTTTTTTTACAGAATTCAAAGAAATTATTTTTTTATTAT